>MU225400.1:1632067-1664956 GCA_018584345.1 Thuja plicata | reverse complement strand
AAATATATATATATATATATATATATATATATATATATATATATATATATATATCTTTTCTCTTTACCAAGTGGGCTCTCTTAACCAAATATTACATAGTCAGATCTCAATAAAAAATACATTTAATAAAAAAATATCAAATGCATAGTTGGTGCTCTTACATAATCAGAGTATAGGTTATCAAAAATCATAATCCAACTCCAATTTTCAAGAGTCAACGTAATACTCTCTGAATCATCGCTTATGTCTAGCTTCTCTGTATCAGTGTTCTATTGATGTCTGTTTGTCTTCAAATCTCTCTAACTTTCTGTAAAAATTACTAAAACAAAATCGATCTTAACTGGAGGTCACATATACCCCATACTATCTTCCTCTAAGCTCTTTTTCTTTAACTCATGGATCTCGATCTTTGATACCCAAAATACCTTTGTATCTCTGCTTTTGTACTTAGTCATTTTTAGAGTCACCAAAACTTAAATTTATAGGAATTGATCTATAACCTATATGTGTTTCCATAAATGACATAAAAAGTGAATCACATCATACAAAATTGATCAGTTGCTAACAATTCTTTATCTTTACCGATTAACAGTCTTTCATTTATTGAAATACAGTAAATTATTTACTGTATACTGATCAATCTAGATTAGTTATGTGTAATGCAAAACACTAAATTAATGAATCATAAATACATTCATACTATTGGAGATTTGTTTTTGTGCAGTTGATTGATTGTATGTTTGTCATTGATGACAACATATAATACACAGTAGTGATTCTGTATGTACTTATCAAAATGATGATATCAAGCCTTGCATGGTTAGATACATGTTGTAGACATGTTTATTATGTTATGTCCATACACGCAGATCCAGATATGATGTTTCAGTCAAGTTTTGTAATTTTTTTATTGGCAGTTACAGTTCTGGAAGAGTATCTGTTCAGAGCTTATGTATGTAACGTGTTTCTTGAGTTGTGCCTATCTTCAGGATATGCGTGTGTATATTCCTAATTAGTTATGATTTAATGATAGTTATCTAAAGGTGCCAAACGTGTTTCAAGAAGATTGTAAAGTTAGAGATAATTTGCTGAGGCCGACTTAGTAAAGCATCACGTCTATTTAGTTTGTGTTGTGCAGACTTAATATTGTTTGCATGCTTAGTAGAGCCAACAAGGATGTTATGAAGAGTTGTCTTGCAGGTCCCATGATCTCATAGTTTAAGGAAGATACATATAGCAAGTCATTTGTTATACACTAAGTGTGAATGATATGAAAAGAGATAGAAGATGTACAAAGTAGAATATTAGTTGTGGTTAATTCATCAAGAGTCTATGTGAAGAAGCAGTAGAAGATTACAATACACTGGAACCGATCAAGATAGTAGGTCTACTCTATAGTTCATCATTAGATATAGTTCATATATGTTCTATATAAGGTTGTAGCCTTCACCATTGAAGCAGTGATCTTTTGGATAGTGAGTCCTAACCCCTAATAGGGTTATTTGTAAAAGACTCCTAACAGGGTCAAATCCTTAACCAGGTCACTATACTTATTGCATTGTAAAGAACAACTCCTAACAGGGTTGCAAGATCTTCTAATAGGGATTACTATATACAAGTATAGTTCATTGTGGGTGCTAATTCTCACTGTGGTTTTTACCATTTGGTTTCCTTGTAATCAAATTGTGTGTTGTGTACTGTGTTATCTGAATGTGCATTTACTTTATTGTATTATGGAGTTAAAGAAGTAAAAATAATTAAAAGTTACTGATAATTGATTTACCCCCCCTCTCAGTTATCCCTTGGGACTATTCTAAAAATTGGTATCAGAGCCAAGTGCCTTGGAGAAGAAGCCTAATAGCTTAAGGTAGATCAAATGTCTTACTTCAGAAAAGAGAGCCCTAAGCTCGATGGAGAAAATTATCTGGATTGGAAAAACAAAATAATAACACATCTACAGTGTGTTGGCTTTGAGATCTTTGAGATAGCTACACAAGAAGTTGTTATTCCATCTTTGAAAGACCTTGCAAAGGATGATGCTACTAATAGAAAAAAGGAAACATTTACCAATAATGCAATTGTTAAAGAAGCCCTAATTAGTGCCCTATCTGACAATGAATTTTCTGAGATCAAGAAAATTGATAGAGCATACACCATATGGAAGTATTTAGAAGATATGTTTGAAGGAGATATTCAAGAAAAGAATGCATGCAAGAAGACATGGAAAAATAAATACAACATTATTGAGATGTTACCTAAAGAAAACATTAGAGCTTACAATCAAAGGATAAATGAAGCAGTCTTTGGAATTAGAAACAATGGTGGGGAAATATCAGAAGAATATATAATGGACAAGCTGTTAACTACCTTAACATCAGACTATGAAAACAAGATAAGTATTCTATAGGAAACCATGAAATTCTCACAATACTTTAAGAGAGAGACTTTGATCAGTAAAATCTTTGCATTTGAGATATCAAGATTAAAGACTGAACTTGAAAGTGAAACAACTTTCAAAGCCTCAGTCCATGGTAAGAAATCCTTACACATCTCTAGCCATAATGAGAAAGAAGTTGATGAAGAGCTAGAAGAAATAATTTCTATGATTTCTAAAAGAGAAAAGAAAGGAAAAGGAAAATATGAAGGACAACTTCCATTCAAATGTTTTTCATGCAACAAGATTGGTCACTTTGCATCTAAGTGTCCCACAAGAGTCAAGAAGTTTAGATCTGATACAAACCTAAATATAAGAAGGAATGTTATCATGCTAAAGAAGGTGTAACTGATGAAGATTCAGGAGAAGATGAAATTGGATTCATTGCCCTTAGAGACATGGAAAATTTGCTTGAGGAAATGGACATTGTAGATGAAAAGGAAGAACAAGAGTTATCCCTAATTTCCAAAGCAGACATCTGAACTAATTGGATCATTGATAGTGGATGATCTCACCATATGACAGGTGAAAAAGATAGATTTGTTCATTTAGACAAATACAAAGGTGGTATGGTTATATTTGGAGATAACACTCCTAAACCTATCATAGGCAAAGGTTCTATCACCTTGGATGGAAAGAACAAGATAGATGATGTTCTATATGTTGATGGATTGCATCATAACTTGCTAAGTGTTGGACAACTACTTGACAAAGGTTATCATTTCGAGTTCAAAGACAACAAGTGCATCATTAACAAAAAGGATTTAGACATGATTGCATCAGGCTCCAAAACAAAAGGTAATGTTTTTAAGCTCAATTTTGATGTAAGTTATTTTGTTGCAAAAGTGGATGACAGTTGGTTATGGCACAAGAGACTCTGTCATATCAATTTTGATAACATAGTAAAGATAAGTAATGTCAAGGTAGTCAGAGACCTTCCAAGTATTACAAGACCTATTGACATAATGTGTAGGGAATGTGTTATGGGAAAGCATATAAGGAGTTCTTTTAGAAGCAAGTAGATCTCATCTGAAAATAAATTGGACCTAGTGCATACAGATTTATGTGGTCCCACCCAAACAAGATAATACTACAGAGAAATGTATTTCATTTTGTTTGTTTATGATTTTTCAAGGATGATGTGGGTTGCATTCTTAAAGGAGAAATATAAAGCCTTTGAGAAGTTCAAAATATTCAAAGCTAAGGTTGAGAATGAATCTAGATTAAAACTGAAATGTCTGAGATCAGATAGAGGAGGAGAGTTCACCTCTGATCAATTTTATGATTATTGTGAAGAACATGGAATAAAAAGATAGTTAAGTGCTCCTAAGACCCCTTAACAGAATGGGATTGCAGAAAGGAGGAACAAGATTATACTTGATACAGTGCACACTATGATGATTGAAGGAAAAGTTGCACACATATATTGGAGAGATTCAGTGAATACAATAGTCTATACTATCAATAGAACTCAATTGATGCCAAGCGCAGATAAGACACCCTATGAAATTTGGTATGGTAATGTACCTACAGTAAAGTATTTAAGACTCTTTGGTAGCAAGTGATACATCAAGAGAGATGATGGTGTTGGTAAGTTTGATGCCAGGAGTGATGAAGGTATTTTTCTTGGTTACTCTACAAAAAGCAAAGCATACAAATGTTTCAATTTGAGATTGAAAAAGGTAAATAAAACTACTCATGTAAAAATTGATAAGAAGTTTATGGTTCAAGAAAGATACTATGAATATGCACCTATGATTGAAGATGAACCTAGGCCTAGTGGAAAAGATTCTGTTATTGATAAAATGTTTGATTGCATTGATGTTTCATGCAATGACCCTGAATCAAGCAGAGAAGAATCACAGATTATAGAAGAAGTCACACCTAAGGTTCCAAAATTCACATCTATATACCACTCTAAAGATGATATCATTGGAGATCAGAGCAACATTGTTTTGACCAGATCAAAAGAAAAAAGTCCAGCAATGGATGAAGAGGTATGTTTACTTTCATAGATTGAACCTTTAAGTGTTGAAGATGCTTGTAATGATTCTGATTGGAAGAATGCAATGAAAGAATAATTAGATTAGATAATTAAAAATGATACATGTGAATTGGTCCCTAAACCCAGTGACAAAAATGTGAATGGAAAAAAGTGGGTATTCAGAAACAAGATGAATGAAGATGGTACAGTAGTAAGAAACAAAGTAAGATTGGTATGTAAAGGATATGCGTAGAGAGAAGGAATATACTACACTGATACATTTGCCCCTGTGAGTAGACTGGAAGCCATTAAATTGTTCTTGGCCTATGCAACATTCAAAGACTTTAAAGTTTATCAAATGGATGTAAAGTTAGCTTTTCTGAATGGAGACTTGAAGGAAGAAGTCTACATAGAATAGCCTGAAGGATTTAACCTTTCAGATAAACCAGACATGGTATGTAGATTGAAGAGAACACTCTATGAACTTAAACAAGCTCCAAGAGCTTGGTATGAGAGACTTGATGGTTATCTTACCAAGATTGGATTCAAGAAAGGTGTAGCAAATTGTAACCTATTCACAAGAGAGACACCTGATGGATTACTACTAGTTGCCATATTTGTTGATGACATTATCTTTAGAGGTAATGACAAGCTCAATGCATCATTTGCAAAAGAAATGCAGAATGAATTTGAAATGAGCATGATTGGTCCTATAAAATAATTTTTGGGACTAAATGTAAAGTAGACAGATAAAGGTATATTCATTAATTAGTCAAAATATGTGAAGGAAATATTGAAGACCTTTAAGATGGAAGACTGTAAGACAGTATGCATCCCTATGATAACAAGAAGCAAGATTTCAAAAGATGATGATTCCACAATAGTTGATAAGACATTAAACAAATATATGATTGGAAAAATCATTTATCTAAATCAATATAGACCTGACATATCTAATGCAGTTGACATTGCTGGAATATTTGTAGCTGAACCCAAGCAAAATCACCTAATGGCAATCAATAGGATATTCAAATATATAAACAGAACTATAGACTATGGTTTATGGTATCCTAAATCAGAGAATGTACAACTTCATGTGTATACAGATGCAGATTGGGAAGGTTGTATTGATGATAGGAAGAGTACTTTAGGAGGACCAGTATTTCTTGGAGATAGATTTGTTTCTTGGATAAGCAAGAAGCAGAACTGTATTTCTCAGTCAACAGTAGGAGATAAATATGTTACAACAACACTAAATTATTCAACCATAGTTTGGATCAAGCAGATGGTTAAAGACTTTGGTATTCAAGTTGATTATCATATTGCTATTCATTGTAATAACACTAGCACTATTAACATGTCTAAGAACCCTATGATGCACGCAAAGACAAAACACATAGAGATCAAGTACCACTTTCTAAGAGAAAAGGTTGTAGACAAAGAAGTAAAATTGGACTATGTGAGAACCAAAGAATAGTTGGCAGATATTTTCACAAAACCTTTATCAAAGGATACTTTTGAATATCTCAGAGAGAAGTTGGGAGTAATTCCCTCTCCTGAGTTTGATTAGATAAAGAAGCAAGTACATCAGTCCTTTGTGACTGATGAATTGTTGACTAGTCTACTTCTGGAGTAGTACCTATGCCTAATTATTTATGGAGCCCTTTCCCATTGATGTCAAAGGGGGAGTATATAGTAATGGGAGCATATACTCTAGGGGAGTATAAAAATAGTCTAAAGAAATGAAGCAGTGTAGAGGAATCTTTGATGAGGATATTGAGAAGATTGTAAAAGAAAGAGGACACCATGAACAGAGGATGTTTTTATCATATGTTGCCATCAATGTCAAACGGGGAGATTGTTGGAGATTTGTTTCTGTGCAGCTGATTGATTATATGTTTGTCACTAATGACAACATATAATACACAGTAGTGATTCTGTACCTACTTATTAGAATGATAATATAAATCCTTGCATGGTTAGATACACATTATAGACATGTTTATTATGTTATGTTCATACACGCAGATCCAGAATGATGTTTCAGTCAAGTTGTGTAATTATGTTATTGGTAGTTACAGTTCTAGAAGAGTATCTATTCAGAGCTGATGTATGTAACATGTTTCTTGAGTTGCACCTATCTTTAGGATATGTGTGTGTATATTCATGAATAGTTATGAATTGATGATAGTTATCTAAAGGAGCCAAACGTCTTTCAAGAATATTGCAAAATTAGAGATAATTTGGTGAGGCCAACTAAGTGAAGCATCACATCTATTTAGTTTATGTTGCGCGGACTTAATACTATTTGCGTGCTTAGTAGAGCTGACAAGGATGTTATGAAGAGTTTTCTTACATGTCCCATGATCTCATACTTTGAGGAAGATACATATAGAAATTCATTTGTGATACGCTAAGTGTGAATTATATAAAAAGAGACAGAAGATGTACAGAGCAGAATATCAGTTGTGGTTCATTCATCAAGAGTCTATGTGAAGAAGTAGTAGAAGATTACAATACACTAGAACTGATCAAGACAATAGGTCTACTCTACATTTCATCATCAGATATATTGCATATCTGTTCTATAGAAGATTGTATCCTTCACCATTTAAGCAGTGAGCTTTTGGACAGTGAGTCCTCACCCCTAACAGGGTTATTTGTAAAAGATTCCTAATAGGGTCAGACCCTTAACTAGGTCAATATACTTATTGCATTGTAAAGAAAAACTCCTAACAGGGTTGCAGGATCTTCTAACATGGATTACTATATACAAGTATAGTTTATTGTGGGTGCTAATTCCCACCGGGGTTTTTACCATTTGGTTTCCTCGTAATCAAATTGTGTGTTGTGTACTATGTTATCTGAATGTGCATTTAATTTATTGTATTATGGAGTTAAAGAAGTAAAAAGAATTAAAAGTTACTAATAACGGATTTACCCCCCCCCCTCTCAGTTATCCTTTGGGACTATTCTAACAATTGGTATCAGATCCAAGTGCCTTGGAGAAGAAGCCTAACAGCTTAAGGTAGATCAGATGTCTTACTTCAGAAAAGAGAGCCCTATGTTTGATGGAGAAAATTATCTGGATTGGAAAAACAAAATGATAACACATCTACAGTGTGTTGGCTTTGAGATCTTTTAGATAGCTACACAAAAAGTTATTATTCCATCTTTGAAAGAACTTGCAAAGGATGATGCTACTAATAGACAAAAGGAAACATTTACCAATAATGCAATTTCTAAAGAAGCCCTAACCAATGCCCTATCTGACAATGAATTTTCTGAGTTCAAGAAAATTGACAGAGCACACACCATATGGAAGTATTTAGAAGATATGTTTGAAGGAGATATTCAAGCAAAGAATGCATGTAGGAAGACATGAAAAAATAAATACAATAGTCTTGAGATGTTACTTAAAGAAAACATTAGAGCTTACAATCAAAGGATAAATGAAACAGTCTCTAGAATCAGAAACAATGGTGGAGAAATATCAGAAGAAGATATAATGGACAAGTTGTTAACTACCTTAACATCAGACTATGAAAAAAAGATAAGTATTCTAGAGGAAACTATGCAATTATCACAAGACTTCAAGAGAGAGACTTTGATCAATAAAATCTCTGCATTTGAGATATCAAGATTAAAGATTGAACCTAAAAGTGAAATAGCTTTCAGAGCCTCAGTCCATGGTAAGAAATCCTTACACATCTCTAGCCATAATGACAAAGAAGAAGTTGATGAAGAACTAGAAGAAATCATTGCTATGATTTCTAAAGGAGAAAAGAAAGGAAAAGGAAAATATGAAGGACAGCTTCCATTCAAATGTTTTTCATGCAACAAGACTGGTCACTTTGCATCTAAGTGTCCCACAAGAGTCAAGAAGTTCAAATCTGATTAAAAACCTAAATATAAGAAGGAATGTTATCATGTTGAAGAAGGTGTAACTAGTGAAGATTTAGGAGAATTTGAAATTGGATTCTTTGCCCTTAGAGACATGGAAAATTTGCTCAAGGAAATGGACATTGCAGATGAAAAGGAAGAACAAGAGTTAGCCCTAATTTCCAAAGTAGACATCAGAACTGATTGGATCATTGATAGTGGATGCTCTCACAATATGACAGGTGACAAAGATAGATTTTTTCATTTAGAAAAATACAAAGGTGGTATGGTTAGATTTAGAGATAGCACTCCTAAACCTATCATAGGTAGAGGTTCTATCACCTTGGATGGAAAGAACAAGATAGATGATGTTCTATATGTTGATGGATTATATCATAACTTGCTAAGTGTTGGATAGCTACTTGACAAAGGTTATCATTTAGAGTTCAAAGACAACAAGTGAATCATTAAAAACAAGGATGGAGACATGATTGCATCAGGATCCAAAACAAAAGGTAATGTTTTTAAGCTCAATTCTGATGTAAGTTGTTTTGTTGTAAAAGTGGATGATAGTTGGTTATGGCACAAGAGACTCTGTCATATCAATTTTGATAACAAAGTAAAGATAAGTAATGTCAAGGCAGTCAAAGACCTTCCAAGTATTGCAAGACCTATTGACAGAATGTCCAAGGAATGTGTTATGGGAAAGCATATAAGGAGTTCTTTTAAAAGAAAGAAAAACTCAGCTAAAAACAAATTGGACCTAGTGCATACAAATTTATGTGGTCCTACCCAAACAAGTTCATACTATGGAGAAAGGTATTTAATTTTGTTTGTTGATGATTTTTCAAGGATGATGTGGGTTGCATTCTTAAAGGAGAAATCTAAAGCCTTTGATAAGTTCAAAATATTCAAAGCTAAGGTTGAGAATGAATCTAGATTAAAATTGAAATTTCTAAGATCAGATAGAGGAGGAGAGTTCACCTCTAATATGTTTTATGATTACTGTGAAGAACATGGAATAAAAAGATAGTTAAGTGCTCCTAGAACCCCTCAACATAATGGGATTGCAGAAAGGAGGAACAAGATTATACTTGATACAGTGCGCACTATGATGATTGAAGAAAACGTTGCACACACATATTGGAGAGAATTTTCATATTCATACCTTCCAGTAACTATTTAATCCATGCAATGTTAGAATAGTTTGCAACAGAAGCCAAATATTATGTTTCTGCAGTAGATTTTGAGATGTATCCTTGCTTCTTACTGATGCATGTGACAATTCTATCACCCATGTAGAATGCTCCTCTAGTTGTGCTCTTTCTGGCATCTAATTTTCCAGCCCAATCAACATCTATATAGACTTGAAGCTCAAATTTTCCTTCTCTTTTATACCATAAGCCATAGTCCTTGGTGTTCTTTAGATATCTTAGAATTCTCTTGACAATAATCATGTGTGATTCTTTTGGATTAGCATAGAATCTTGCAACTATTCCAAATGCATGTTCTATATCTGGTCTAGTATGAACAACATACATTAGTTTTACAATCATTGATCTATATAAGGTCTAATTTACCTCATTTGATTTATCTTCCTTTTTCAGCTTGCATCTGGTTGCCATAGGTGTTCCAACTAGCTTGGAATCTTCCATCTTGAATATCTTCAACACTTCCTTGATGTATTTAGATTGTTTGATATAGATATTCCAACATATTTTTGAAGAATCTATAGACCAAGAAAGAATTTGATATCCCCAAACATTGACATCTCAAACTATTTTCTAATTTCATTAGCAAGATATTTACATAACCTATCATTACCCTCAAATATGATATCATAAACAAATATTTCAGCAATGAGAGTATTATCATTAGAATAATCTTTTAAGTATAGATTGCTATTTTCACTTGTTCTTACAAATCCAATGCTTATGAGAATCGAGTGAAGTATTTTATACGAAGCTCTAGGTGCTTGTTTCAATCCATACAAGGCTTTGTGTAGTCTACATACCATGTTTCTCCTATCTGGATCAACAAACCTTTCTGGTTATTCAATGTATACCTCTTCTTCTAGTATTCTATTTAGGAATGCAAACTTAACATCCATTTGGTATACCTTGAATCCTCTGAATGCTGCATAAGAAAGTAAGATTCTTACTCTTTCTATTCTAGCAATGGGTGCAAAGATTTCACCATATTCAATACCTTCTTCTTGTGCATACCCCTTGCATACTAACCTTGCTTTATTTATTGTGACTTCTCCATTCTCATTCATCTTGTTTCTAAATATTCATTTGGTACCAATGACATTCTTATCATCTGGTCTCAGTACTAACATCCATGTTCTGTTCTTCTCAATTTCTCCTATTTATTTGTTCATAGAACTAACCCATTCTTTGTTTTCAAGTGTAGTATTAATAGATTAAGGCTCATAATCATAAATTAAAAATCTATTGTTTAGTGACTTACTTCTTGTTCTCATTCCAACCTTCTTGTCTCCTATTCTTTGATTCTATGGATGATGTCTTCTGACATACTTGGAAAGTATCAATTCATCTCTTTTTTCATCATTCTGATCATCATCATGTCCTTCATTCTGATCTCCATCACCCAAAATATCATCTTGAGGATTTTCTTGATTTTGGGTATTTGCAACTTGATGCTTAGGTACAATGTTCTATTTGTTGGGAGTGATACACTGTTGCTCAAGTAGAGTGTCAGGTTCTTCTATGTAAACAAACCTATTATAGTCTTCTATTTCTTTTCTTCTTTCCTCATCATTTTTCTTTGCATATTCATCTATTTTGATATTTGCACTTTCAATAATTTTGTTACAGGACTTGTTAAGACATTTATAAGCCTTGATTTTGGTGGAATACCCTAGAAACATACCTTCTTCATTTTTGGAGTCAAGATTTTCATTTCTATCATCTTTCAAAATATAACATTGACTGTCAAAATTTTTGAAGCAACTTACATTGGGTGTGTACCCATACCATAGCTCATTGGGTGTCTTCTTGGTGTCTTTCTTCAATGTACTATGTTCAATGTGTAGAAAGCAGTACTAACAGCTTCCCTCCAGAATGTTTGAGTGATTATTTTCTCTATCATTAGTGTTCTTGCATAATCAATAATGGATCTATTTCTCCTTTCAGTAATCCCATTTTGCTGTGGTGTTCTTGGTGCAGAAACCTATCTTTTAATTCCATGCTCATTACAAAAGTTAGTGAATTCATTAGAAACAAATTCTCCTCCTCTATCTAATCTCAAGCATTTCAATTCCTTACCACTTTGTTTTTCTACCATAGATTTATACCATTTAAACATCTTTAATGCTTCTAATTTTTATTTTAAGAACATAATTGTCATCATTCTAGAATAATCATCAACAAAGAGAATGAAATATCTATCACCATAGTAAATATTTGTTCTCATGGGTCCACATAGATCAGTATGGACTAATTCTAGAATAGCATTATATGTATGGGCTTTGATCTTGAAATTAGACTTTGTCATCTTACCTTTTTGACAATTCTTACACATGATATGCTCGGGCTTTGAATTGCTCGGTAAGCCTCTTACTTTCCTTTTATTGCTTATCTTAATCATGTTGTAAAAATTTACATGACATAATATTTTTTTCCACTACCATATGTATTCGTTCCTATCCATTAAACAAGTGGTGTTAATATCATCAAGATAGAATAGGTTACCTTTTGTCTGTTCACCAATTCTGATCAACCTTCCTAATTCATTAAAAATATTTGCCTTTTTGTTCTCAAATGCAACTTGGTGACCCATATTATTTAGCTATGAAACACTCAATATGTTATAATTAAGTCCTTTTACCCAGTATGCATTTTCACATTTGATTAGGTTATCAACATTATGGTTCCTTTACCTTCAACTAGNTCAACCTTCCTAATTCATTAAAAATATTTGCCTTTTTGTTCTCAAATGCAACTTGGTGACCCATATTATTTAGCTGTGAAACACTCAATATGTTATAATTAAGTCCTTTTACCCAGTATGCATTTTCACATTTGATTAGGTTATCAACATTATGGTTCCTTTACCTTCAACTAGACAAGGTGTGTCATTACCCATTCTTACTGATCCACCATTATAATACTCAAAAGTTTCAAACTTTTGTTTATCACCAGTCATGTGGTGAGTATAGCCACTATCTATAATCCATACATCATACTTACTAACCTTAGATATGAGTGCAATCTCTATACAACTTTCTTCTTTGTCTAAATCATCCTTCATGGCCACAAATACCATCTCAATGTCATCATCAGATTCTGTGTCAGTATCTCTAGCTCTTTTCAAAGCTAGGTAACAAGATTTTTTCTCTTTGTCCTTGTAGTCTCAGGTATCTCTTCTATCATATTTTTGGTTACTTCGGTAATCTCTATTATCATTTCTATCAAACTTGTTTCCATATGATCTGTCATTACTTCTGTCATCTTTTCTTTTGTTAGGACACCTAGTAGCAAAGTGTCCAATCTTTTTACAATTAAAACATACAAGTGGTAATTTACCTTTGTATCTACCTTTGCCTCTCTTCAAACTTCTAGCCGTTAGTGCTTCAATCTCATCAAGATCTTGGTCATCACTATCACTTTCACTATCATTTTTCATAGTGTGTTTATGAATTGACTTACTTATTTTCAAAGAAGATTTGAGTGCAGACTCAATAGAAGGTAAGACATTATTATCAAAGTTATTCATGTCAAATGAAATCAGTCTGCCAACTAAGCTATCTAGAGTGACATTATTTTTTCTACTTCTCTCATTTCTTATATAGAAGATACTCTAATAGCATATACATGCAGTAAGATTCTTATGATTTTACTTACTACTGTCTCTTCTTCAAGTACACCTCCAACTCCTTGGATAGCATTGACTGCCTATTTTAGTCTACAGCTATACTGAGTGATATTTTTTAATTCTTTCATTATTAGGTCATCAAATTCACCTCTTAGGCTTTCTGCCTTATCTCTTAGTATATTTTCATCTCCTCCATGTACCAGCTTCAATTTATCCCACATTTTCTTTGTAGAGGTGCAAGTTTTGACATCTTCAAATTCAGCATCAGAGAGTGAGGAAGCAAGTTCTATCATCATAGAATTATTCTCATTCTTTTCTCTCAATTTCTCAAGTGTGTGAGTTCCTATAGGAAACACATATTCAGTATCCAAGTATTTAGTAACATAATTTCCAATACTTGATAGGTGGAGTCTTAGCCTGCTTTGCCATGATGCAAAGTTGTCCTTGTTCAACTTGGGCACATCTCATTTTCTCATCTTGTTATTTTTTTCTTAGGTCTTGAAACCTTCATTCTAAGCACACAAGCTCTAATATCAATTGTTAGAATAATTGAGAGGGGGGTGAATCACTGGCCTCAAAAACATTCTAATAATTTAACCCAAAAACTTAGTACCATAATTATAAGCCTCTAGTTATCATCAATCCTACAAGATGAATGCCTTGAAATTATCTTATCAAATAACTACTGCTCGGATTTCACTGTTAAACCTTATTCTTTATCTTTACCGATTAGCAATCTTTCATTTACCAAAATATAGTAAATTACTTAGCGTATATCAATCAATCTAGATTAGTTATGTGTAATGCAAAACACTAAAGTAATGACTCATAAACACATTGAAACATGGATTTTTAATGTGCAAACCATGTTAAGGGAAAAACCACTTGGGACCTTTAACCCAAAATTTTCACTTTTTTGAAGTGAGCTTGGTGAAGAGCCAACCCTGTTAAAGGTTATAAACACATGGTTAGGTGTGACCTTGTTAGAGGATTTAAATAGAATAGTTTGGAAATTGATATATGGCATCTCTATGCTATCTTTATGACCAAACCCTATGTAGTTTGTCACTTGATATTTGTAATCTCTATGCTATCTTCATGACCAAAACTTTTGACACTCCTTAGGATGTATCTCAATATATAAAGGTGGTGTAAGTGTTCCAAGGCTTGCTAGCACTTCATCCAAGAGACTTATCTTGTCTGTTCTAGGAACCTAATCTCCTATAGGTTCTAATTGGCTTATATTATTAACTAACTCCAATTCCAACTCTTCTCTAAGGGTTTCACTCTTTTTTCTTCACCTTTGAAATACTAACACCTTTTAATTAGTTCAATTCTTCATTTCTCCCACTACACTTAGAAGGATCTAAGTGCCAACTCCACTCTAGCATTCATGATTCATTCTAGGGGTGCTAAGAATGTTTTAATCCATGCATATGTTCCCATTTTACTCCATTTTGATGGATTCATTAACCCTTTTTTGTCAAGTTCAAACTCTAGTCTCCAAGAGGCCTAATTGGGCTTATTTCCTTGTAGCCTTTTACAATGACTTTTTCCCAATTCTTTCAAAAATTTCCCAAATAATTTGAAAATCCAATTCCACATTCACATACCCTTTATCATTCCTTAAAATATCTTTTAATTTTTAATCCCCTAGGTCATCCATACATAGGGTTCCTACAATCTAGGTCCAATAGGGCTAATAGGCCTAATTTATAGGACTATCTGCAACATAGTTTAAAACTTGCTCAAAAATTGGTCTCATGGATTGGTATGAAATAAATCCTCATATTATGTCAAGATATTACAATACCCTATCTAGAACTATACTTGTACCATACATTAGTTCTCTACCCTGCAAGATATGTTCACTATTTCATCACCAAACCTCTAACCGGACAGTGTATGCTCGCTTAGGGCTTGGCACTAAAAATAGAAAATCAAGCTTTCATGAATCCTAACTCTACATATATATAGACCATTGAATCCCTTAAAATTTCCATCTATCCTTTGGAAGATCCCATGGTTAGATATCATGGGGGAGCCATGAATCGACTGACTGGTCAGGACAGGACCAGTGAACTCATAAAACTGAAAAACATTTAGTTAAGACCTTCGAATAACTCTAATCAACCTTCTTACTGAATGAAAAAAAATTCAAACTATCCTATGAACACAAATAAACAACTAAAATAAGGCATTCAATTCATTAGATATCACTGTCTCACTAAAAAGCTCAGACTTTCTCAATATAGAGTTGCAGAGCTATATTGAATAAGAAAAACTTGTTACAATGGATGAATTACTTTAAGATTTGAACCTCCTTGTCCATTAGATGCCATCTTCCATATTTTTAGGGCCTTTTCATTGATTCCCCACTCCTAGCTTCAAGGGAATGCTATGTAACCGAGTTTCATGCAACATTTGCAATTATTGTAAATGTTGTCATAGCAACTTTTTAGCAACTTTTGTCATCTTTGCCATTATGCCAACTAATAACAATGGCTAATTTGGTGACCTTAGTCCTAATTAATAACTCACCTAGCCCACATTTCAATGACCTTCTAAGGTCCAAAGTAAACAAACTATCTTGACTTGGCCAATGTCAAGTACAAGCCAAAACATCCTAACTATGGAGGTTAGCCTAGGTGTGCTTCTGTACCATCCTCCCCAAAACAAAAAGTTAAATCCATCCTTGGATTGAGGATGCTTGGATCAATCCACATCTTCTTGAACTCTGATTCCTTTACCCATATTGTATCAGCATCAGTTTGACCATTCTTATTTATCAAGTGTTCCTTTTATTCTTTGGTTCTAGTCTGTTTGTAGACTCTAGTATCCAATACACTGTCAGCTCCTGTGACTATAGCAGGGGGTAATTGGAGATCTTCCACATCTCTAATCACTTCTTTGAGACTTTGATCCATGTCTTTTTGTGTTCCTTTGTAATGGACTAAGTCTACAATATTAAAAATAGGTGGCATTCCACTATCTTTTGGGAGCTCAACTCTTAATGCATTATCAATATACTTAGCTAAGATAGGACAGGGATCTATCCTTCTCATATGAAACTTGTGAGGGACTCCCTTTTGAATTCTTTATTTGTTAAGATGCACCATGACCATGAAACCCACATTGAACTGAACTGTTCTTCTACTCTCATCTATCTTGGCTTTATGTTTCAAGGTGTTGTCTATCAAAGTCTTCCTGAACGTATCATGTATCTCTTGAATTACATAGGAAAAATTATTTACATATCCACTTTCCTTCAATCCATCTTTTGAGTCTCTCAACTCATAGACTCCTCTAGGATGTAATCCATAGATTATCTCAAAGGGGCTCTTCCATGTTGACCGGTTGATGGTGTCATTGTAAGAATACTCATCTTGTCCAATCAATTGGTCCCATTGTTGTCCATATTCCTTGGTCAAGCACCTTAATAGATTTCCAAGGATCCTATTCACCACTTTGGTATGACCATTAGTTTGGGGATGGTATGTAAACCCAAAGGATAAATTAGTGCCTAACCTTTGGCAAAGAGTCTTCCAAAAATTACACTTAAATTTAGTGTGTCTATCTGACATAATGCTCATAGGTAACCCATGGATTCTTACTATCTCTTTGAAGAAGAGAGAGGCTATTTGGCTGGCATCATTAGTGGTCTTACATGGAAAAAAGTGAGCCATCTTTCTAAATATGTCCACAACTACATATACACTATCCATGCCTTGTCTTGTCTTGGGTAACCCAACTACAAAATCCATGGTCAAGAATTCCCATGGCCTAGTGGGAATAGGTAGTGGCTGATAAAGGCCTACATTTGAAGAAGTACCTATTTCTCTTTGACATACAATACAACTTTCCACATACCTCCTAACATCAAGATTCATTCTTGGCCAATAATAGAACCTTTGAACAAGTTCTTGGGTCTTAGTGATCCCAAAGTGTCCACTCAATGCACCATTGTGCTTTTTTTGGATTAATTTCTCCCTAATAGACCCTCTAGGGACACACAACTGAATTTCCTTAAACAAAATATTTCTTTGTAAAGTGTATTTAGCATACTTTCTATGAAAATGATTCTTATATTCAACACATACCTTATAAATGTTTGCAAAGTCTTCATCATCAACATATAGATCCTTGAAATGATCTATTACCATACTCTTCAACTAAATTTATTGAATTGTGAGAGCTCTTCTAGACAATGCATCTGCAACTTTATTGAGGACACCTTTCTTGTATTTGATATTAAAGGTATAAGCTTGTAGGTACTCAACCCACTTCATGTGCTTGTGACTTAACTTTTCTTGAGAGTTCAAGAAACTTAAAGCTTGATTATCCGAGTAGACTATGAAATCCTTGGGAAATAAATAGTGTCTCCATTTCCTTAAATCCTGAACCAATGCATACATTCCAAGGTCATAGGAAGAGTACTTCCTCTTGGCTTCACTCAACTTTTCTAAATGAAATTCCACTGGTCTGCCCTCTTGGCTTAGGACAGCTCCAATAGCCAGATTGCTTGCATCACACTCAATGGTGAAAAGCTTCTCAAAGCTTGGAAAGACTAAGATAGGTTGGGTAGCAATCTTTTCTTTTGAGAACTCAAAGCTCTTAGTGGCTTGTTCATTCCACATGAACTTAATCTTCATCTCTCCTTTGATTATGTCTAGCATAAGAGAACAAATAGCACTAAACTGCCTTATAAACTTCCTATAATACTTTGCAAGGCCATGAAAACTTCTTACCTTTGTTTCTGTCCTTGGAGTAGGCCAATTCATGATGGCTTCCACTTTACTCTTGTCCATTTTCAGATTTCTATGAGATAGAACAAACCCAAGGTACACTAGCTCCGTTTTGATGAACTTACATTTCTCCAAGTTGATCATCAACTTCTCTTCATGCAGCTTCTTGAAGATAGTCTCAAGGTGTTGAAGATACTCCTCTCTTGTCCTACTATAAATCAGTATATCATCAAGATATACTACTACAAATTTTCCAATGTAGTCTTTGAGGAATTCATTTATGAGCCTCATGAATGTGAAGGGGGCATTAGATAGTCCAAATGGCATGACAATCCATTCATACAAACCTTCATTGGTTTTGAAGGTTGTCTTCCATTCATCTCTCTCATGTATCCTAATTTGGTGATAACCATTGTTCAAGTCTATCTTGCTATAGTACTTGGCTTCACCTAGACAATCCATTAGGTCTTCAATCCTAGGTATGGGGAACCTATACCTAATAGTTATCCTATTTATGTCTCTTGAATTAGTACAAAGCCTCCATTTTCCTCCTTTGTTTGGTGCTAGGAGACTAGGTACTACACAAGGGCTAATGCTTTTCTTGATAAGGCCTTGGTTAAGGAGTTCTTCTAGTTGCCTAGCAATATCCTCATTTTGTTGAGGGGTCATCTTGTAAGTTGCCTTATTATGTCGGGTAGCTCTAGGTATGAATTCTATCCTATGACTTATGGCTCTTTCAGGGGGTAATTTTTATGGTTGTCCATCACTTACTATGCCTTCATAAGTCTGCATCATGGTTTGTATCTCCTTATGTACCTCTGATTTCCTGTCTCCTTTTTCTTCATTATTTTCTCTTGGCCTTAGTACCAATGCATAGCCAACTCCTTCTCCTTCTTCCATGGCTTCTATGAATTATTTTTCACCCACCATAAGAACATTAGGACCTGTTGTCTTCACATCTACATCCTCTAACAATGATTGGATTTTGAAAGTTACTTTATCCTTCTTGAATGTATAGGAGTTCTTCACTCCATCATGGATAGCTTGGTGGTCAAATTTCCATGGTCTACCTAGGAGCAAGTGACATACATCCATGGGTAGCACATCACATAGAACCTTGTCCTTATATCTCCCTATTGAGAACTCCACCCAAGCTTTCTCATTGACTAAGACATGTTGTCCCTTATTAGGCCATGTGACCTTGTAAGGATGAGTGTGGGGTATCCTTGTCATGCCTAACTTGATGACTACTTCTTCTGATACAATGTTGTTAGTAGACCTTGATTCCACAATGACTCTACATACTTTTCCCATCACCTTACATTTGATTATAAATAGGGACCTTCTTTGGCTTGGCTCTTCTTTAACCGGCTCCTTGATTAATGTTCTCCTCATCATGAGGTTCTCACCTTCTTCTGAATTCAGTGGTACCTTAGAGTTTATCTTTTCTACATTTGTCTCTTCATGAACTAAATTAGTTCTCTTGTTACCTCCTTGAGAAGTACTACCCTTCTCTGGACACCTATAGGTAGGGTGTCCCATTTGGTTGCAATGATAACATTTCATATTGGAAAAGTAATTGCCTCTTCCTTGTCCACCACTTCTTCCTCTGAAATTTGAGTTCCTTCCTCTACCACCTCTACTAGAACTTCCCTGTTGCTACTCAGTGTACTTGACTTCTCCTTGTGTCCTTGATTCTGAACTTATTCCACCATAGCCACCTCTTGATCCTCTACTATCCCTTCCTCTACCTCTTCATTTGGAGGTTTGCTCTTGTTTTCTTTTCCCTTTCTCCTCTATCTTTAAGGCCATTTGATAACATTGGTGAATGGTTTTGAAGTTCATAAGACTCATGTCTTCTTGAATATACTACTTTAGTCCATTCAAATATCTAGCTATCTTGATGCTTTCATCCTCCACCACTTGTGACCTTAAGCACAACTTTTGGAACTCTTTGGTGTATGTTTGGACATCAAAATATTTTTGTTTGATATTGTGTCTTCTTCTATGCAACTGAACCTCATAATCATTAGGCAAGTAGGTCTACTTTATCTTGGACACCATGCCTTTCCATGTGACTATAGGACTCCTTCCTTCTTTCTCCCTTTCAGTTTGAGTAAACTTCCACCATGTGAGAGCTGATCCTCTCAACCTTGACTTGGCCACATTCAATTTTTGGGCCTCTGTTACACCATCACATTTGAAATGGTTTTCTATAATTTCAATCCAATCCACAACTAAATCTTGATTCATTTGCCCACCAAATAGTGGTACACCTTCCAAAGCTTTGCCACTTAAAGCCTTCAATACCTTTAAGAAGGGTTATTCAGCAATGACAGGGTAAGAGGTTGGAGCTTCCTCTTCTAAATCCACTCCCTTCTCCCTTGCTTCTTCTTCTTCTTTCTAATCTATCTTATCTTTCATCTTATCAGCTTTGTCTTCAACTTCTCCCAAGAGTTTCTCAATTTGAGACAACCTTTCTCTTAACAACTTGTTTTCTTCTTCTTGCTCATCCACCTTTTTGGCTAACTTAGTGTTAGTCACCATGGTTTTGTCTTCTACTGATCTCACCGGTGTATTCTCTCCAAATGATTCAGTAGGATGAAACTGTTAGAAATATTGAGAGGGGGGGGGGTGAATCATTGTTTGTCTACTTATTCGATTTCATCAACTTTAAACATTAATCAAATATATATAAATTGAATCTTAACATAATAACACATAACACATGATATGATTATAGGGAAACCTTGATCAGAGGAAAACCCTGGTGGGAATTAGTACCCACAAATATTGTACTAGTATAATGAACCTGTTATAGTCCCTTTGCCCTGTTAGGAGAATTCTTTACAATGCAAGTACAATGACCTGGTTAAGGGTCTGACCCTGTTAGGAGTCTTTTACAAATAATCCTATTAGGTGTGAGGACTCACTATCCAAGAAGCTCACTGTTCAGTAGGATGAAGGCTACAACCTCCTTGATAATAGATATACACTATATCCAAAAGTGAACTATTGTATGTGACACAATTGTCTTATCAGTTATGGTTATGTGCTGATGCTCTTATATTCTTAAAGAGCTTTATCTCATTCTGACATCTTATAATGTTCTTTTATATCTCTGTTCTTCATATGTTGATGACACCCTCTAATATAACTTTGCATGTTATATATATATATGTTCATGCCTGAATAGATGCGACCATAAACAAGACCTTAGTCGGCCCAAAATAAATATTCACAATGCTTCCAAACAAATTGGCTTAAGCGTGTTTACAATAGTAATTAAGACATGATTAAAAACATACTATAATAGGTGTTTGGCCTTTACATAATAAAATATTATACGCTGATCCAAAAAGAAAAGTCTACTTCATACTCTGTTTACTGAACTGCTAATATTATTGTTCTTGCTATAACTTATCCGTATAGACATATCTGACCATGTGTGTCTAGGGAAATCACAAGAACATATCATAGAACTTAAGTCTGAATGCGCATATCTTGATTTGATCCTACACACATTCGTTGGTGCTCTGATTGACTGCAAATCACTATTTTGTTCTGTCTCCTATACCTAGTCAATTTTCACTTCATATTTTTCTGTCAAAACTTCATATGACTTTTTTGCCATAATGAAAACACAAAATAAGGCATATTATCCCTAAGAGTCAACTTGCCAACAATCTCCCCCTTTGTCATTAATGGAAACAAAGGAATGTGGAAAAGTTACTCAAATTGACTAACACAAAAAACTGTATATCATTATACCCTTTAACATATACATGCACTACTCCCCATATATACACATATTCCTTAAATACATTACTCCCCCTTCGACATTAATGACAAAGGTGTCCAAAATTTATAAGTCCCTAAGTACTTACTCTGTATAAACATATACATAAGTAATCTATAGATTTTTTATTTCCTGCTGCCAAAATGCCTTCAATGCATCTACGGTCTAAAGATGGGCACATAAAGCATATGTAAGCTTTTCCATTTTGGTCAAATCCATGCTGGGACCCTGATCATATTTGGAAATTGTTGTATCTATCTATTTGATGTTTTCATTCAAAATTGCTAGAGAGTGTGCTAGTGCATTTCTCATTTGAGTCTGCCTGAATCTTATCTTGTTGATCTCAAAATTTTCCTTTTCAATCTTGTCCAACTAACCTTGATAGATATTTTTGTAGATGTTCATGTCTTGCGTGGATTTTTCAACTGATATTCTAGCACTATCAACCAAGATGTCAGCTTCCTCAATCTTTTTGATGTGCTCTGAGGTGAGTTTCACTCTGTCCATACAGTTTGCTACTACATTTCTGCCTTTAGCTACAAGTTCTTTCAATATTGCTTGACCAATCTTTAGTGAGTTCAGATCTAGGGAGAAATTCTTTGTCAATTCATCTAATCTTCCCTTCTTGTACTCATCTTCTACAATTTTAGTATCAGAGACTACTAAACTTGTGAAATGTGATTTGAAACTTATCAAGATGTTTCCAACATCATCAACAGACTGAATCTTATCCATTTTATTGTCAGTTGGAATTGTTAGTGTTTTTTCTTGCTAGGTGTCTGAAAGATACTTGAAATCTTAAACAACTCTATGACCCCTTAATGCCTTTTGACACTATGAGTCAAGAAAAGGAAAAACACTAATTGATGAGGTTCTTGATAACATTGGGGATACCTATTACCACCTCCTTCTTTTTTGAGATCCACTGACTCAGGCAGGTTTTACCTATGATTGATTACTATTTTAGCAGTATCTTTAGAGTGGATTAAACCTTATGTGCTGAATGCTCTATTTTAGATGGACATGTATATAACAATATAGATGACTATGATTATTCTGAGGATAAGCTTGACAATCCAAATCAGTATCTTGATGATAGCAGACAACAACATGATTAAGAAATACATTTTTATTTCCTTTCGCAACTCTTGTGAATTTAGGAGGAATAACCTATTTTATTTTCTCTTCAAGAAATCAACAAACTTCAGCTATGACCCTTAAGTACACTATTGATTTTACCAAAATACTCTGAAAGTGATTGATTTAAATAGTTTTTAATGCTTGGATGATGATAAATTACTTCACAAACTTTAGACTAGTGCCTATCCTTGGGCAAATAGAGTCAAAAGATGTAAATCCATAGAAAAATATGAACAGGAATAATGTAGGATGCCTTGCAACCTACATACAACTCAGATAAAATGCCTTGCAAACTTATCCTATCACTTCTACAATATTGTATCAAATCCTCAGTTGTTGCAGTACTCTCTAAAACTACTCACAAAGTTTAATTCTCCCCTTAGAAGAAGCTTGCAAATAATTAAAAAGCTACCTTATAGCCAGTATGTTTAACATGCCTTACAAATTAAACATAAAAGAGTGCATACAATAAGTAAAGAGACAAAAAAAATGTAGAATAAAATTGCATTGTATTTTTATTCATATATTCTACTTCAAGTACATATAAAGGCTTAAAAGCTCAAAATACAGATAGAAACCAAAAGGTCTATCTTCAATTATATTTCATCTCCTTTTTTACAATTACAACTTTGGTCCTATATATAGGTCCTTAACCATCTTGGAATCCTTTTTTTTTAGGATGCAACAAGCTTCAGATGGTTTAAGGAACCTAACCCTAAAAGAAAAGAAAAAGACAAAATAAGAGAATTTGGAAGCGGTGGGAGAACAAAAAAAGAGGATGTAGATTTGATATTCTTTGTCTCTTCTGGAATCTGGTGCCTTGTCTGACAGTATTCAGGGTAGCTTCTAATGGTTACATTAAGACTGAGTGACTACCAATACAGGCTAACCTACACTCATCTCTATTTATAGCTAACCTTCTTGTGCTCATTGATTAGGCGCCAAGTGTTCCCTTCTACTCTTCATCTAGAATTTCCTCTTCAATTATAGTCTTCTTCTTCGGCCTAGTCATCAGATCCCATGCTATCACTTCATCATGTGTTGGCCACTTGAAGTCTTGTGTATCCTATACTTGTGCCTTTTTTCTCTCCCATCTAACATCTGTGATACTCTTAAAATCCATTAAAAACTTATTAATGTATGTTTCTACCTTGAAGGCTTCATCTAATATCTTATTAAATCCTTCAACATCCAAATATGATCCCAAAATAAATGCCTCATTATTAGGAATTTTGCTGTCAAACTCATTCCTCCAGGCATGTAATGCCTTTACCTGATCATCTTCTCCTCTTAGGGAAGGAACAAATCTATTAAAATCTACAGAAAAGAGGCTCAATTCAACCTCTATTTGATTCAATTTTCCCTTGAAGAATGAGAGAGCAACATTAACCTTTTTGATCTCATCTTCCACCTCTGTTACTATCTCAGGCAAATCTGATCTTAGGGTTTGCAAAGAAGCAAGCTTTTCAAACAACTGAACCCTGGTAGACCATTTGGTAAAATAAGGGTTCAATGTTTCAAGATACGCCATTACCTCAGTATGTAAAGTTGGCAATTTGTTGTAAGCATTAAGGACAACATCAATTTTATCCTTTAATATATTAATCCTATGTTGTAAAATGTCCCTAAATGCATTTAAAGCAACTTCATTTTTCTTCTCTCCTACATCCTCTTTCTCAACCACTTCTTCTGACTTTGCTTTTTCTTCAATTTGCAAAGGTTTTTGAGTAGGCACATACACCAGCTCAGGCTTCTCTTCTAATTCTTTCAATAATATTCAATCACCTGACCTTGATGGTGTATTTTGATGTGGCACATATATCATTCTTTGGCCAATGCACCGGTCTCCTCTATCAATGTGCTACACTTATCAAATAGTTGCTTAGTCTTGTCCTCATTCAAGTGTGCCTAATGTGTCATGATCTGGGATATTTCCAAATCCCTTGTATTCTGTACTGACCAGACCATTTGATTGCCTACCATGTTTTCTTGAATGTTTACCAGCTAAGGTTTTTGGTCCTTAGGGCAAAGGCTCCACATGGCAAAGGCCTGAGATTTAGGGCTATAACCAAATCCCTTAATCATATCTCCCATTTGCACTTCACTTGCCATCTTCAAATCTGGTTGCTTTTGTATCTGATCAATTATAGAGGCAGAAGCCAAATCCCAACCCTCGGCAAGCAACATGCCACTACTCAATACCATTTTTCTAGCCTCATCAGGCGAGATGTCCTCACTATCTAGGTCATATAATTGTAGGGCCACTAGGGCCTCATTTGTCACTGTCTCCTCCCCATCAACATTCAATTGAGCTCTAATTTTCTCCTTTTTGTACCACCTTAGGAAGTCTTTAAAATCCTTAGTTTTGATAAAATTATCATTATTTAAGAACTATTGTTGATTTATCAACCTTTCATCAATACAAGCCTTAAGAGGTAATTCAACATTTTCCTCCATGTCAAGTTGCTTTTTCTTGCCCTACCTTATTAATTTCCTTAGGTTATGGTCATATAACCTATTGCCAGGAACTAGGGCACTTGCTCTATCCTTTTTCTTTTCTTGCCTCTCAACTGAAGGCTGGCCTACTTCCATCTTTTGCCTTTTGGCTGAAGGCTCCTCTATATCATCAGGTTGTGTGGCCTTTGACAAGTCAACAATGTGGCCCTTAGCTCCCTACGACTATGGTATCTCTACAACATTCTGCTGAGGTTGAGCATATCTAGTTGGACGGGCATAGTCACTGTCACTGCTGCTATCATACTTAGACTTTGAATGATCTGGCTCTTGGGCTCCTTTCTTGTCAAGAACATTCTCAAGCTGTTCACAAATCACATAAACATTGTCAATCATGGCTTTTATTTTGTCAAAATATGAAAAATAAGGGTAGAAACCTCCAAAATCCAATCTATTCCTTTTGATCTATGTCTATAGGTTTAGCAATTCCTTAATCCTTGATCTCCTTGTCTTGATTTCATCCTCATCAAGGAGGTTTCTTGTCGCATCATCTTGAATACATTCACAATGGACATTTGTATTAGGGATTGTGGGTGTGTATACCCTTTTGACTCCTGCCATAAAACCTTCAGGATCAATGTATCTGTATGAGGTTGCCCCCATTCTGCAACTTTCCAACCACTGGCTGACTGAATCAATGGCACCTTTGCCAATAGTAAAATTGGAAATTCTGAACTGTCTAGGGGTTAATGTCCCCTTCCTGTGTGATGCAAAGTGCTCATTATCTATTAATAATAATTGCCATATAAATTACATTGTAGCTACTCTTGTTGGTACATGGTAGGGCAAGATATGAGGTGGATGTATACATCCATATACCCTTATTATGGTAAAATTTTCCTCTAGGAAGAAATCTCCCCAATTATGGTCTCCCTCCCATTTATCTAGATATTCATTAGGCCTTAATAGTTGCACAATCTTAATTGGGAGCCTTGTCCTGCTGATGCCCATGCTCTGTACTATTAGATACACAATCCAATTCTAGAATGTACAGTAGTCATAGTCCTTGGATTTATAATTCCAAATCTTTACCCAGAATTGAATGGGATTAGGTTTGTCTTGAAAAACCCTTTGAGGACTCAAATTTTTCACATCCATGATCACAAAATTAAAATGCAATAGGAGATGCATGAGGATGGAGTAATGGAAGAACTTGGGTTCTTTCTCCTTAGGATCCTTCATATTCTTCTGAGTTGCTATAAATCCCTTGTGCATCTTGTCAATGATATGTTGTATATAGTCATAGCTGGTGCTAGAATGCACCTCCTGTAAATCTAGCACCATCATCAATATTCTAGCATTAATCTTCTCTACATCCCCATCTATCCCTAACACTCTACACAAGGCATAAGCGACATACTTAATGTAGAAAAGTGGGTCCTTGAAGTAATACGAGGCTATCCTAGAGATAAGAGAAAGATGGTTTTTTATCTCCTTAAGCATGTGTTTCTGTAACTGTCCCCTAGCAATAGTGGGCTTCAAATTGTACCTCACCTCTTGCTTAGTAATGTCAATCTTGGTAGACATAGTACAATACAAACCAAAATCTTGCATAAATGAATTTCTATTTAGGATGAGCAGGGTAGTGCCATCATTTCTCTTAATTGTCTTAGACAAGACATCATAATGACTGGCAAGGCCTAAGAACAAATCTACATCTATGTAAACGTCAGGAACAATTAATCTAGCCAAACCACAGGTCCAAGGGTTTGATACTGGGATGGCTTTATCAGAATTTTTATAGAAGTAGTTAAAAAGGGAAAAACCTGTTGATCCTATAGTATCAGCATCCCTGATGTCATAGTAGTCATCAATAAGCACATTAGCATTTGCCCTCCTATTCTGAGTTGAACCCGAAAGCAATCTGAGGAATTCATCTAAGTAATTTTGTTTCCCCTTAGCCTCTTCATCTATCTCTTCACTTCTCCCACTGGTAGAATCTACACTAACTAATTTACTCATCTTTGTTGTGTTTCAATCCCTTTTTCTTCACCGATATTGAAACAAATCTCCTTTCAAGACTCACTTTACTTCTCTGTGCATAGTTCTCAGAAATTCAAAACCTTTTAATCAATTGAGTACTCTGCAACTCATCTAATTTCTTCTCTTCTCAAAATACCTAGCACTTCTTCATTCTAAAATTCTGAAAGAAAGATAAGTTAAAATTAACCTTCAATCAGCTCTTTATGGTAACTGTTCCAAGTACACGGCTCATCATTTGAAAAAATCATCAATTCATGTCTTCAATTCAGCATGCTGCAGAATTAATTGAAAACCTAGCCATAGCCCATGAGTGTGACAGGAAATCAAATTCATATATGTGTTTCCTTAGAGAAAACCTTATAAAATTTGAAGGTGATGACATGTATCTATGTGATTGGCTCTCTATCATACATCTCAGCTACCTTTTTTACACAGTAATCAATATCTAAGCTTGTCATTGGACGCTGAATGATTCATGTTGTCATGTTAGCCACTGCCGCCTTTTCTTATGATTTCATATCTAGCGACTACACGACTGTGTATAATCAACTTGTCGCTAACCCAATTCTTTAACCCTTGATTTTTTTGGAGACCTAGCGAACATGTTAGTTTCTCTGTCTTGGTTAACCACAGTTTACTTCTGGCGATTACGCGACTGTACAAGTCAAAGTCACTGGATGAAAAGTCTAACTCATATTTTACTCAGATACTCCGCAAATAATAGTTACCTTTATCCCTTTACGGTTATCTCCATGTTTCTAAAACCTTATTTTCCTTAAAGAGACCCCATGACTACCCTTGGTCGCTTAATCGCTGAACACAAATGTTAAGTGACAAAATATTTAGAGACAGTCAGACAAGCACTTTTACCCTTTGGTTCATCTGGAGAGTACGTGACATACCCTTATCTCCAAGTTGTGAGTACTTTTTCCTTGGGACTCTTTCATTTAGAAACTTTGCGAACACCGTAGGATCTTTAATTATTTGCATCTAAAAGCTCCCGCCAAATTGCTGATCAATTTACTATACCCTCAGATTTTTTGGAGACTACGCGACAACAAAGGATTTTACACTTAGTCTCTTAATCACTGAATGATCTTTTTCCATAGGGAGACTATGCGGAAAGCTTATTAATCATCTCACCTTTGGACACATGTCTCCTTCATCACTTGTCTCTGTATCGCTGAATGGAAAGCTAACTCAACATCTCAATCCTATGACAACCTGACTGTGTTATCTCTCAAACTTCATAAGGTTAGTCGCAAAGTCTCAGCATCTCTTCCCTAACCGCCATCCCATTTGGAGACTATGCGACATAAGCTTTACATTACTTATTTAACTATAGACCAATTTAGTGACTATGCGACATGAAGAAATCACCAAGTCTCACAACAAATTACTAACTGCTGGTCTTTTCTCGCGACACCGTGACTCATCTGTGGGCCCTGTCACAAATTGCTGACCTATCTTCTCATTTAGAGACTACGTGACTCAAGGGCTCCACCAAGTCTCATAACACAAAATGAATATTCCAATTCTTTGAGAGACATCCCGACTTGAGCCAATCACCAAGTCTTGAGAAAAAAAGGAATATGCTATCTAGATTACGTGACTAGGCGACCAAGATTTAAAACACATGACTTAAGTGATTTTGAAAAAGTAACGCCAAAATAGAAGTAAGATAATCATCTTAGAGTTTTTCTCATTTTGGCCTATAAAACAAGACCTAGGGTTTTGAGGTTTTTGTACTTTTACATGGATTTTTGACCTGAAAACCCTATAAAATTTCAACTGGGAAATTACAAGGAACTGAAAGACCTCTAGGTTTAGGAAAGAAAAAGCATGAGGGTCACAAAACTTCTTGTAGACAGACCAGAACTAGGAATACAAACAGCAGCGGCTCTAATGAGGATTGACTAAGCACAGTTTATGGCAAAGAACCATAGAATCTTTGGTTGCAGACCTCTTCAAAAAATGGAGCAAAACACCTGAAGTAGAAAGGAAAATATTTACTGAAATTTACAAATAAAAAAGGAAAAAATTTACATATGATACATATTCACTTGTGCATTTCCTTGATCTTTACTTAAAGAAAGGCTTCAAGAATTTCCCATGCACAGGCAACTCAAAACTTTCTCCCTCCATATTTTTTAACAAATATGAGTCTTTGCCAAAATTTTCTGAAACAACAAAAGGTCCTAGCCATAAAGATTCAAATTTCTTGTGCTTACCTTTGTCCTCTGCCCTTGCATTCCATTGTAGAACCAAGTCACTAGCCTAGAACTTTCTCTCAGTAGCCCTTTTATCAAACAGATACTTCATCTTTTGCTATAATTTTATGTTCTCTCTTTGACTATTTCTCCTTGCTTCATCCAATTCAATCAACTGTGTCATTCTATCTTGCATATTTTCAGAGACATCTAAATTTTCTTCTTGTATGAATTGGCATACTGGTAATAGATTGTTAATTGGAAACCTTGATTGTAGACCATATACTAACTCAAAAGGTGACCTACTAGTTTCCTTCTTGAGTGTTATCCTATCAGCCCAAAGAGATAATTTCAATTTTTTGTGCCATGTTCTCTTATTTTGTTCTAGAGTCCTCTTTAGTATCTTCAATATACTTTTATTGCTAGACTTAGCTTGTCCATTAGCCTATGGGTGATATGGGGATGAGTATGATATTATAATCCCATACCTTTCATAGAAACTTGTCATTTCTTCTGATCTGAAACTCATAGCATTGTCCATTACTAATTTACTAGGCACACAAAACCTGGTTAAAATATTCTCCAAGAGAAACTAAGTAACCACCTTGCTTGTTGCTTTCCTTGTAGGGATAGCTTCAATCTATTTAGTAAAGTAATTTGTGGCAACTAATATCCAACTATGCCCTACACTAGACTTCTACTGAAATTCACCAATAAAGTCAATCCCCCACATAGCAAAAGGAGCTTCAGTACTCACTGGATTCAGCAATAGAGCACCTGCAAATTTTAGTTTATTTGAATATTTTTGACATGGTTCACATTTCCTAACATGTATGTAAGTATCTTTGAACAAAGTAGGCCAATAATACCCTACCCTTAAAATCTTATGGGTGGTGGTCTTCGCAGAAAAGTGACCTCCACATTCTCCTTCATGCATCTCAGTCAAGACTTTCTTAGCTTGCTACATATCAAGGCACAGAAATAGTACACCCTTCTTATCTTTCCAAAACAAGTCACCTTGGATCAGAGTATACCTTTGACCTTGCAATTTCAGACTCCTCTTCTGATTTTCAGACAAATGATCAAGACACTTAGCATTCTTGAGAAAGAAAACAATATTAGTATAATATGGTTGCCTTTCTATACTAGTAATGGCTTGGTCATGTATTTTTGTCTGATTTAACTATACTAAATCCAGGTTCTCCTCTGTCATGAGCTTTTCCAAGCCTTGTCCTCTTATTAACTTGGTGATATTTATCTCAAGATTGAATTCTTAAATTCTTGTAATCCACTTACATCTCTTACCAGTTACCTCTGACTGTGTAAGGATATCCTTCACTGCTGAATGAGGAACATAAGCCTGCACCTTAGCACAAACCAAATAGGGCCTGAATGATTTTATAGCCTTTACCAATGCATAAGTCTTCTTTTCCATTATTTTATAGTTAAGCTCTGCTACCTGCAAGGATTTACTGTAAAAAGCTACGGGATGTTCAAATCCTTGTTCATCCTTTTGAAGGAGAATAACATCAATTATATGGAATGATGCAAATGAAAACAAAGAGAAAGGCTTGGTATAATCAGGAGACTTCAAAACTAGGGCTTCTTGTATTGCTTTCTTTATTTTTTCAAATTCCTGCTGGGCTTCTTCATTCCAAACAAACTTGGCATCCTTCTTTAATAATTTGACAATGGGTTTAACAATTTCTGCAAAATTTACAATGAATCTTCCGACAAAGTTTATCTTTCCTAAGAAAGATTGCACACCTTTTAAATTCTTTGGAGCAATCACCTTTTGAATTGCTTCTACTCTCTCAGGGTCTATTCTTACCCCTTTCTCTAGATACTATATGTCCCAGCAACTTCCCTTTTCTGACTACAAAATTGCACTTCTTGGGATTTAGTGAGACAACATATTCCAACGCTCTGTTAAAAATCTTACACAAGTGATCACAATGATCAATAGCCTTTTTGGAATAGGTAGTTAAGTCATCTTGATAAATAACCATGAAGAGATCTATGAATTCTTTGAAAGAAACTTCCACGGACCTCTGAAAAGTTGCCCCTGCATTTATTAATCCAAAAGGCATTCTGATATACACATAGGCTCCCCATGGAGTAGTAAATGCAGTCTTATATTGCTTTGTCTCTTTAACTAAGATCTGGTTGTAACCTGAAAAACCATCCATCATTGACAACAACTCATAACCAGTTAGCTTATGCAACATTGCTTCCATATTGGGCAGTGAATAGTTATCTTTCAATGAAGCAATATTGAGGTTTCTGAAATCAACACATAGTTTGATGTCACCATTTTTCTTTCTAACTGTCACTAGATTTGATACCCACATTAAATGTCTAATGGGCTGTATTATCCCATCATCTTTGAGTTTCATCAACTCTTGCTACATCTTGGGAGCCAACAAGGGGTTAATAGGCCTTTGTTTTTGCCTAAATGGCTTTACATCTAATTTCAATGGGATTTCATGTTGGAAAAGGTCTTCTCTATATGCTTTCAAGTCTTCATATGACCAAGCAAAGACATGTTTGTATTTTCTCAGTAACTTGATCAGATTTATTCTTATGTGAGGATCTAAATCTTTCCCAATATAAACTATTTGAGGACTACTTTCAGATTCTAAGTTTATCTCTTCTAAATCCTCAATCTTGGCATTGCTTAACTTTGATGAATCATTTTTGTGACTTATAAAAAAAGCTTCAAGCTCAACCAGTCCCTTATGAATCTGATTAGAAATTAATTGGACAACTTCATTTCCAAAGATGTAATCTTTTCCATCATCATGTTCCAGTAAGGAGCTATAATCTATACTCTGGTTCTCATAATGGTCTAAGCATTGCATGAACCTCAAAATATCTTGATCATCCTGGAAAAATTTCCAGTTGTATATGTTGTCTGGAACAACTGGTCTTGTTTTGACTTCTAATATTGATACCCCATGTAAGGTCAAATCATCATTTTTCAAAGCAACATTTTCTAGAAAATCAGCCATAATATTTTTTGACCTTTCTAACCAAGTTATATCAAAGGCATCAAACATTTCAAGTTGATCCCAAATAGCATATTTGTACATTTTCAATCTGTCATTTTTTACAGCGTATTTGGATCTGACTTGTGCTACCACTAACTCAAAATCACCATAAACCTTTAAGCATTTTATACCATGTTTAATAGCAATTTCAAGTCCTAAGAATAAAGCCTCATACTCTACAGTATTGTTTGTACATTGGAAGGCTAACATAAATGAGTACTTAAAAGTTGTACCTAATGGAGATATTAACAATACTCCTACCCCTGATCCTTCTTTAGAGCAAGCACCATCAAAGTACATCTTCCACAA
>MU225400.1:1604222-1614351 GCA_018584345.1 Thuja plicata | reverse complement strand
TGGAAAATTGCCTATTTAAGGAAGGCCCGTGGTGTTTTCTAGGGTAGTTCAGGGTGGTTATTTGAGGCTTTGTCCTACAGATTATTGTAAGGGATGCCCAAGTGGCTTTTGATATTGTAATTCTGAAGTTTGTAATTCCATATTTGTGGAGCCAATAAGAAGCCAATTTTTTTTTCTTGCAAATTTTTGTTGTTTCTCTTTGTTTCTATCGTGTACTTGTGGTATTAAGGGGAGTCCCCTTCATCATTAGTCGCAAAGTCTCAGCATCTCTTCCTTAATCGCCATCCCATTTGGAGACTATGCAACATAAGCTTTACATTACTTATTTAACTGCAAACCAATTCAGCGACTATGCGACATGAAGAAATCGCCAAGTCTCACAACAAATTACTAACTGCTGGTCTTTTCTCGAGACACTGCGACTCATCTGTGGGCCCTGTCACAAATTGCTGACCTATCTTCTCATTTAGAGACTACATGATTGAAGGGCTCTTCCAAGTCTCATAACATAGAAGGAATATTCTAATTCTTTGAGAGACATCCCGACTTAAGCCAACCGCCAAGTCTTGAGGAAAAAAGGAATATGCTATCAAGATTACGCGACTAGGCGACCAAGTTTTAAAACACGTGACTTAAGTGATTTTCAAAAAGTAATGCCAAAGTAGAAGTAAGATAATCATCTTAGTGTTTTTCTTATTTTGGCCTATAAAACAAGACCTAGGGTTTTGAGGTTTTTGTACTTTTACATGGATTTTTGACCTGAAAACCCTATAAAATTTCAAATGGGAAATTACAAGGAACTGAAAGACCTTTGGGTTTAGGAAAGAAAAAGCATGAGGGTCAAAAAACTTCTTACAGAGAGACCAGAACCAGGAATACAACCAACAGGCACTAAGTCATTCAACATGTTCACTATTTCCATAAAGAGAGGGTTTCTCATGACTTGTTTCTCTTTTGCTTTATCCATGGCCAACACCCTAATTTTAATCAAATCTTCTTCTTCCCAATCATCTAACATTGCTTCTTCAGGGGTCAAGCTTGAAAATAATGATGGTTTGATGGGTGGAGTCAATATGATATTTTGACTAGAATCCATATTTTCACTTTTCACAGGAATCTCCATAACTGGTGGCTCATTAGATTGATTGTCTTCCTCTTTGTTTGAATCTCTAGAGGGAACTTCATCTTGTTATAAAGATGTGTTATTAGTGCATACCTGCTCTATCTCTTCAGTGTTGACAAATGTTTTTTCAACTTTGTCCATGTCATTGTCAGAAGTGGTCATGGATATCTTGACATCATCAATCACAATAGTTTCTCCTGAATCTTTGACTGTATCAGAAGCTATTGAAACTGAGGGTGTTGAAAACTATGGACCTGTCTTAGGTGTATTTTGAATCATTAGTTCTGTAACATATTTGGGAGGAACTGGAGTTACCTTTATTGTAGGCGTCATTGATGGATACATATGTCTATCCAGAAATACTTACTCAACTGCTTTCTAAGTCTCTTCTCCAACCAGATCATACTCTTTATTCATGATATGAAGTGTTCTAGTTTTAGTTCTAAGATGAGTTTTTACTAAATCCAATAGTATAGCTTTCTCATCATGTGAGAAAATAGGGAGAAGACTCTCTAATGTCTCTTTTCTTATCCTCATGTCTTCTTCAATTGCTTGCCTCTTTAATAGGTCTAGTATGTTCCATACTTTGTGTGGTATGACTGTCTTGAGTTCCAATACTAACTTTTTGAACTTGATCATATGAGATATAATCATTGAATGAATTTTAGATTTGTCTATCTTTTGATATTTGTCATAGACATTCTTCATAGATTCTCGTCTTCCTTCATTAACAATTCTATTCCTTAGGACTGTTAAACTAGGCCTGAATCCTACATCAAGAGGGGCTTGAGTGTTCTTTACCTTCTCCTGGTGGTCCTTGAAGATGGATGACTTGTAGGAACTTACTTCCTTCTGGTTAACTTACTGGGTACAGAAGGTGGAGAGGATTCTAGATCAATGGTGGTTGATGGCACAGATGCACCTTCATCAGATTTCTTCTTCTTCTTAGGCATATCATTTGACTTTTCCATTTTCACTTATGTGGAAGTTTTCTCAAGTTCTTTAGCTATCTTATCTTCCCTAGCTCTGTCTAGGTCTTCTTGTGTAACACCATGAACTTTTAGGATATTTGAAGTAATCCTTGATTCCTTTCTCTTGTTGTCTACACTATACAAGACATAATCAACTTGATTTTTATTTTCTCTATAAGTACCCCATCTAGGTTCATTGGGATCCATGGGTGTAGATAGGAGAACTTGTGCATAACCTTCCAAAACATGTTCTTCAACTTCATGCCCGACAGGGTGAATCCATTTTGTTCTAGGCTCATGCAAGTATAGTCAGTTTCCACCATGAAGCATATGGTTTCTTTATATTTCTCAACTATCTTCTTAGGTATCTTGAACCTTTTCTACATTTTAATCCTAAAAGTTTTGATATCCATGTCCATAGAATCCTTCACGCTGCTCTCTGATGTAACCTTGAGTGATATCTGAGACATAGTAGGTTTACTCTTGTCTAGGTAAAGATTGGCAACTTTACCTACTATGTGGAAGTAGAGATAGATGATCAGTGAGCCAAACTTGAATATCTTTCTCTTGTCATGCTTAATAGCTTGAATGTTTTCAATCAATTGAGCATGTAATATCTCACATAGATTATATGGAGTATTATCTTTCACCATCTTTACTGCTGCTAGAATAGTTGCTACAGATACACTATTTAGTCTGCTTGCATGCTGAAATTTGTAACCTAGTATCATGGTGACTATTTTTATGTCATCTTCCTTGATGGGATCAACTATCATACCATGCCTATCACTTCTAGATAAACATGCTTGTTCAACCTGATTTTTCACATCTTTGCCAGTTGGAAGAATGGGTATTGTCTTAGGAAGTCTAGTCATATCATGAATTAGGTCTACAGTAATACAGATAGGAATTTCACCAATCCAATAGAGATCATCATGAATTCTTCTCAACATGATTTTCACCCATTCTGGCTCATAAAATTCATGCACATTGGAATACTCAAAAATAGGGTTATTAGTGAGATGCGTGTATTCATCCTTGAATGAATAGTCTGGTCTCATCATTGAAGCCATAAGAGTTTCTATGCTATTGTCCCCAATAGTTTCCTTCTTACAGTAGATGTAAGCGTGAATGTCTTCCACGTGTACGACTCCTAGTGAAGTCTTAGAGAATTCCCCTTCTACATCATCTAGAATAGACTTGAATGAATGTTTTTAAAAGACAAATATCTTCCTTTAAGTAATGTCAAATACTACAGGGGTTGCCATACTCACTTGTTGATCAACTAAAAAGGGTTCCACCACAATTGAAATGACGTGACTGCTAGGGTTTTGTTTCAACTTGAAATCTATTCACAAACTAATCAAATCAATCCCTTTGAATACTTTGATTCTTAGTTCTCTTGTGCTCTACAAATTTTATGATCACATATGTAAACAATGAGGATAAATGATTGTTTACTGACTTATATAAAGGTTAATGCATTTAATGCTTGCTACCGTACGCAATTTCCATTGAGAGTTTCAAACTTTAATCTAAATGAAGTAAAGCCAATGTGTGCATGCATACAACCTTAATTTGTGATCACATACATGAATCCATAGGCACATACTTGAAGGTGAGTATACCAGTCACGTAGGGGTTCAGAGCTAGAATAGCTCCCCCTAAGACTGTGAGGGTCAACTATACAGAAGTAGAAGGTGCGTCCACTAAGGATGAATTTACTACCTTGTTCTCTTCATTAACCTTCTTTAATTTAACCCAAATTTTATCTGAATCAGTTTTGGCTTGTACAAACTTGACTTCTCCTGATTCTTCAAATAGTGACTTTTTAGGATTTTCATTCTCTTTTCTTTGTGCTTTTGACCTACAAAACCTTGAGATGTGTCCAACTTTTCCACATGAATGATAAATTATAGGAGTTCTAATGTTGTTAATAATCATGCTACACTTCTTGGCTATGTGTTTATTGAAATTACATATCTTACATGTAATGATCTGAAGGTTTCTTTGAGATTGATTTCTCTGATTGTATTGATTCACATTTCTTTAGTTCTGTTGTGATTGATTTGTTTGATTTGTTTTGCAATGCATAGCCCTGTGACCAAAATTATTACAGGAGTAACAATAACCATTGAAAGGTCTTACCTCTTTACAGTCTCTTGCCAAGTGTCCATACTTGTTATAAGAATAACAGATTTTGTTAACTTTATTGGGTTCATCTTTAGGAGGTTCGGTTTTAGCCTCTGCAATATTCTCAGTTATATTTTCTTTAGTGGATGGTTCTTGTGATTTCTTTCTTTCTTCTATTGAATTGATTTAAATTTGAGCTATACTGTATCCCATACCAGTGGTATCACCTTTTAGTTTCTATGCATAAAGTTGTGATTGAATTAGACTAGAACTTGTGTGTAGTTTATCAGTCTTGTCTTTTTCTCCTGATAATTCAGATTCAACCTTATTCTTGATGTTTTCCAACTCCAATATTTTCATATTAGCTTTCATAAGTTCTTCATCTAAATTTTTACTTTCTTTGGTCTTCTTTTCAATGGATGTTAAGCTATCTATAAGTTGTTCATTCTAATCTTCAATTTTGTCTTTTAAGGACATGTTCTCTTCATTCAAATTCTTGACCATTTTTCCCAAATCATTGGTAGATCAATCTTTCAGATATTTCCTTAATTTCTTGATAAGCATTTGAGAGCCATCAACCTTTAGTTTTAGTTCTTCATTTTCTTTTTTAGATCTGTCTAGATCTTCAAGGGCTGCTTCAAGATTCTTTTTTAGATGTTTTTCTTTTGTTGCATCCATGATCTCCTCAAGTGGTTAAACTTTCTTTTACAGGATCAGAGCTCTGATACCAATTGTTAAAAACACTGAGAGGGGGGGGGGTGAATCAGTGTTTGTCTATTTACTCTATTTCAACAACTTTAAACATTAATCAAACATATATCAATTGAAGCTTAACATAAGAACACAAAACACATGATATGATTATGGGGAAACCTTGATCAGAGGAAAACTCCAGTGGTAATTAGTACCTACAAATATTGCACTAGTATAATGAACCTGTTAAAGTTCCTTTGCCCTACTAGGAGCAGTCTTTATAATGCAAGTACAATGACTCGGTTAAGGGTCTAACCCTATTAGGAGTATTTCACAAATAACCCTTTTAGGGGTGAGGACTCACTATCCAAGAAGCTCACTACTCGGTAGGATGAAGGCTACAACCTCTTTGATAATAGATATACACTATATCTAAAAGTGAACTATTGTATGTGACACAATTGTCTGATCAGTTCTGGTTATGTGTTGATTCTCTTATACTCTTAAAGAGATTTATGTCATTCTGACATCTTATACTATTCTTTTATATCTTTTCTCTGCTTATTTTGATGACACCCTCTAATACAACTTTGCATGTTATATATATATGTTCGTGGCTGAATAGACGCGACCATAAACAAGACCTTAGTCAGCCCAAAAAAAATATTCACAATGCTTAAAAAAAAATTGGCTTAAGCATGTTTACAATAGTAATTAATACATGATTTCAAATATACTATAATAGGCACTTTGCCTTTACATAATAAAATATTATACGCTGATCCAAAAACTAAAGTCGGCTTCATACTCTATTTTTTGAACTACTAGTATTACTATTCTTTCTATAACATATCTAGTGTACATACATATATGACCATGCATGTACATACATAAATGCACATATCTTGATTTAATCCTACGCACGTGCGCTGATGCTCTGATCGACTACAAATCACTATCCTATTCTATCTTCTATACTTAGTCAATTTTCACTTCATAGTTTTCTGTCAAAACTTCATATGACTTTTTTTCCATAATGACAACACAAAATAAGTCATATTATCCCTGAGAGTCAACTTTCCAATAGAAACATCCACCACAAGCCTAATTTTAATCAAGCTCTAATACCAATATGGTGTAAGTGTTCCAAGGCTTGCTAGCACTTCATCCAAGAGACCTATCTTGTCTCTTCTAGGAACCTAATCTCCTCTAGGTCCTTATTGGCTTAGGAAAATAACTAAGTCTAATTCCAAATCTTCTCTAACAGTTTCACTCTTTATGCTTCACCTTTGAAAGACTAACACATTTTAGTTAGTTCAATTCTTCACTTCTCCCACTACACTTAGAAGGATCTAAGTGCCAAATCCACTCTAGCATTCATGATTCATTGTAGGAGTGCTAAGAATGTTGTAATCCATGCATATGTTACCTTTTGACTCCATTTTAATGGATTCCTTTACCCTTTTTTGTCAAGTTCAAACTCTAGTCTCCAAGAGGCCTAATTGGGCTTATTTCCTTGTATCCTTTTACAGTGACTTTTTCCCAATTTTTTCAAAACTTTCCCGAAGAATTTGAAAATACAATCCCACATTCAGATACCCTTTATCATTCCTCAAAATATTTTGTAATTTTTAATCACCTAGGTCATCCGTACATAGGGTTCCTACAATCTAGGTCCAATAGGGCTAATAGGCCTAATTTCGAGGACTGTCTGCATCATAGTTTAAAACTTGCCCAAAACTTGGTCTAATGGATTGGGATGAACTCAATCCTTAAAGTATGTAAATATATGACCACACCCTATCTAGAAGTGTACTTGTCCCGTACAGTACTTCTCTACCCTACAAGATATGCTCATTGTTTCATCAACAAACCTCTAACCAAACAGTGTATGCTCGCCTAGGGCTTGGCACTAAAAATAGAAAATAAACCTTTCATGAATCCTAACTCTACATATATATAGAACATTGACTCTCCTAACATTTCCATCTATCCTCAAGAAGATCCCATGGTTAGATTTCATGGGGGAGCCATGGATCGACTAGTTGGTCAGGACAGGACCAGTGGACTCACAAAACTGAAAACAATTTAGTTAAGACCTTTGACTATCTCTAATTGACTTTCTTACTGAATGAAAAACACTTTAATCTATCCTATGAACACAAATAAACTACTAAAATAAGGTACTAAAACCATTAGATATCACTGTCTCACTGAAAAGCTCATATTTCCTCAATACAGAGTTGTAGAGCTATATTAAATAAGAAAAACTTGTTACAATGGATGACTGACTTCAAGATTTGAGCCTCCTTGTCCATTAGATGCCATATTCCATGTTTTTAGGTCCTATTGGTCGATTCCCCACTCCTATCTTCAAGGGAATCCTATGTAACCAAGTTGCATGCAACATTTGCAATTATTGTAAATGTTGTCATAGCAACTTTTTAGCAACTTTTGGCATCTTTACCATTATGCCAACTTCCTAAGTTGTAGGACCTCTAACCTCTTCATTTCAAGGATCCAAGATCATTTATGACCTTATGGCATCTCTATGACATCATTGATGTGTTTAAGACACATTGAAGACTCTAACTCAAACTCCTAACACTAATAATTTTAAAAACTACTAACAATGGCTAATTTGGTGACCTAAAAATGGCTAATCAACTATTTTCGTAGGTATCCTGAACCTTTTCTGCATTTTAATCCTAAATTTTTTGATATCCATGTCCATAGAATCCTTCACGTTGCTCTTTGATGCAGCCTTGAGTGATATCTGAGACATAGTAGGTTTACTCTTGTCTAGGTAAAGATTGGCAAGTTTATCTACTATGTGGAAGTAGAGATAGATGATCAATGAGCCAAACCTGAATATCTTGCTCTTTTCATGCTTAATAGCTTGAATGTTGTCAATCAATTGAGCATGCAATATCTCACATAGATTATATTAAGTATTATCTTTCACCATATTTATAGTTGCTAGGACAGTAGCTACAGATACACTATTTAGTCTCCTTGCGTGCTCAAATTTGTAACCTAGTATCATGGTGACTAGTTTTATGTCATCTTCCTTAATGGGATCAACTATCATACCATGCCTATCACTTCTGGATAAGCATGCTTTTTCAACCTACTTTTTTACATCTTTACCAGTTGGAAGAACTGGTCCTGTCTTAGGAAGTCCAGTCATGTCATGAATTAGGTCTACAGTAATACGGACGGGAATTTCACCAATCCAATAGAGATCATCATGAATTCTTCTCAACAATATTTTCACCCATTTTTTCTTTAAAACTCATGCGCATTGGAATACTCAAAAATAGGGTTATCAGTGAGATGCACGTATTCATCCTTGAATGAATAGTCTGGTTTCATCATTGAAGCCATAAGAGTTTCTATGTTGTTGTCCCCAACGGTTTCCATCTTACAGTAGATGTAAGCGTGAATGTTTTCCACGTGTACAAATTCTATTGGAGTCTTAGAGAATTCCCCTTCTACATCATTTAAAATAGACTTGAATGGATGATTTTTAAAGACAAATCTCTTAATTTCAGTAATGTCAAAGACTACAGGGGTTGCCATACTCACTTGTTGATCAACCAAATAGGGTTCCACTGTAATTCAAAATGACGTGACTGCTAGGGTTCCATTTCAACTTGTAATCCATTCACAAACTAATTAAATCAATACCTTTGAATTATTTGATGCTTATTTCTCCTGTTCTCTACAAATTTTATGATCTCATATGTAAAAAATGAGGATAAATAATTTTTTACTGACTTATATAAAGGTTACTACATTTAATGCTTGCTATCGTACGTGGTTTCCATTGAGAGTTTCAAACTTTAATCTGAATGAAGTAAAGTCAATGCGTGCATGCATTCAACCTTAATGTGTGATCACATACATGAATCCATAGGCACATACTTGGAGGTGAGTATACCAGCCAGGCAGGGGTTCAGAGCTAGAATAGCTCCCCCTAAGACCATGAGGGTCAACTATACAGAAGCAGAATGTGCGTCCACTAAGGATGCATCTAATACCTTGTTACCTTCATTATCCTTCTTTATTTCAACCCAAATTTTATCTAAATTAGTTTTGGTTTGTACAAACTTGACTTCTCCCGATTCTTCAAATAGTGACTTTTTAGGATTTTCATTCTCTTGTCTTTGTGCTTTTGACCTACAAAATCTTGAGATGTGTCCAGCTTTTCCACATGAATGACAAATGATAGGAGGTCTAATGTTGTTAATCATCATACTATACTTCTTGGCTATGTGTCCAATGAAATTACATATCTGACATGTAATGATTTGAAGGTTTCTTTGAGATTGATTTCTCTGATTGTATAGAGTCACATTTCTTTGGTTCTGTTGTGATTGATTTCTTTGATTTTTTTGTAATGTATAGCCCTGTGACCAAGCTTATTAAAGGAGTAACAATAACCATTGAAAGGTCTTACCTCTTTATAGTCTCTTTCCATGTGTCCATGCTTGTTATAATCATAACAGATTCTGTTTACTTTCTTGGGTTTATCTTTAGGTGGTTCGGTTTTAGCCTCTGCAATATTCTCAGTTATATTTGCTTTAGTGGATGGTCTTGTGATTTCTTTCTTTCTTGTATTGAATTGATTTCAATTTGAGCTATACTATATCCCATACCAGTGGTATCACCTTTTCATTTCTATGCATAAAGCTGTGATTGAATTAGATCAGAACTTGAGTGTACTTTATCAATCTTGTCTTTTTCTCCTGATAATTTAGATTCAATCTTATTCTTGATGTTTTCCAACTCCAAGATTTTCATATTAGCTTGCATAAGTTCTTCATCCAACTATTTACTTTCATTGGTCTTCTCTTCAATGGATGTTAAGATATCTATAAGTTGTTCATTCAGATCTTCAATTTTTTCTTTTAAGGACATGTTCTCTTCATTCAGTTTGTTGACCATTTTTCCCAAATCATTGGTAGAGAAATCTATCAGATATTTCCTTAATTTCTTGATAAGCATTTGAGATCCATCAACCTTTACTTTTAGTTCTTCATTTTCTTTTTCAGATCTGTTTAGATCTTCAAGGGTTGCTTCAATATTCTTTTTCAGATGTTTTTCTTCTTTTGAATCCATGATCTCCTCAAGTGGTTAAAATTTCTTTCAGAGGACCAGAGATCTGAAACCAATTGTTAGAAACACTAAGAGGGGGGGGGGGGGG
>MU225400.1:1578247-1591123 GCA_018584345.1 Thuja plicata | reverse complement strand
AACTCAATTGAACAACTTCATTTCCAAAGATGTATTCCTTTCCATCATCTGATTCTAATAAGGAACTGCAATCTATGCTCTGGTTTTCATACTGATCTAAACATTGCATGAACCTTAGAATATCTTGGTCATCTTGGAACACTTGCCAGTTATACATGTTATCTGGGATAACTGGTCTTGTATTTACTTTGATTATTGATACTCCATGTAAGGTCAAACCATCATTTTTCAAAGCAACATTTTCTAGAAAATCAGCCATAATATTTTTTGACCTTTCCAACCAAGTTATATTAAAAGCATCAAACATCTCAAGTTGATCCCAAATAGCATGCTTGTACATCTTCAATCTGTCATTTTTTACAGCATACTTGGATCTGACTTGTGCTACCACCAACTCAGAGTCACCATAAACCTTTAAACATTTTATACCATCTTTGATAGCAATTTCAAGTCCTAAAAATAAGGCCTCATACTCTGCTGTATTATTAGTACACTGAAAAGCCAGCAGAAATGAGTATTTAAAAGTTGTACCAAATGGGGATATCAATAATACTCCTGTTCCTGATCCTTCTTTACTGAAAGCACCAACAAAATACATTTTCCATATCCCATCTTCTGGTAAAATTAATTCTTTGCTTAAAGAATCAACTCCTTGATCTTTACAGCAAAGTTCTTCTTTTTGCATTCTAAAATTTTCCATATCTATGTCAATGCAACAGTTAATATGAGTATCCTCATACTTTTCTATCATGTGGGGAGTTTGGCTTTCTCTTGTAACACTGACACTCTCTCCAGCAATATTGAAAGTAGCAAATGACAAATCATTTTGTATACTCCCTCCCATTGAGGCACTCCATTTTCTTGATAATAACATGCCATAATGAGGTGGCATATCAACCACAAGAATATTCATTGTCATCACTACATCAGGGAAAAATGCCAATCTGTAGGGCATGGCCTCAATGGTACCAATTACAGGAACTTCTCTGGAATCCATAGCTCTACACCTGCCATGAGGTGTGTCAACTTGTAGGCCCATTGCCTTCATGATCTCAACTGGCATAACTGTATTAGAAGCTCCTGAATCAATCATACAATTCTTGAGCATTTTATCATTGATTATTAATGAAAGAAAGAATGGGTCCACCACATTTGGGGAAGAAGTAGCATTCAAGAAAATCTGATGAATCTCAGATGTTAACATCTCATCTTCATTTCCTCTGACAGGTGGCATCTCAGATATATCCACTAGGTTTTGAACTTTTATTTTAGGTACACTGTTTAATAATGACATCACTTTTTCCTTATGTTCCTTGATCCTCATCATTTCTAGAAATGGTACCTTAACTATCATCTGAGACAAACATTGACCCATGTCAACCGGAGTATAACAAACATCTGAATGTTTTGACTTGTCAATGATATCTTCATTATCTTCATTGTATCTCTTTTCGAATGGTTCTTTCAACCTTTTATTTTCTATTTTTTTCATAGGAACAATTTTTTCTTGACCCTTTTCATCTTGTGTAGCATTTGGCTCTACAACCTTTGTGATAACCTTAACCTTATGTTTTTTAACATTTTCACTAGGTTCTTCTTTCTTCTTATAATAGTAATAACTAGTCTATTCTCTCCACAGAAGTATATGTTGTCATCAGTGACAAAATATGAATATCAATAGCATTAGTAGTACCTAAAAAATATAATATCATCCAAAATTCTCCTCATAATTCCAATTCTACCATGATCACCACCAAAGTTATTTTCTCACTATCTACCGATCTTCAAGACTTAGCCAATTTTCTGCATTACCTTCTTATCGATTGTATCCTTACTTCACCTGTTGTATCTCATGACTATATTGACATAGTTTCCATTTATAAAAACCAAATAAGTAACTCCATATGATATCACTTCAAAATCCATCAGAATACCAACAAAATATGCATAAGAATATTCTTTGAGCATGTGCATAATTATTTAATGCAACATATTTAAATGTGCATGCAGCAAATATGCATTCTCTAACACCCACCTAGGTAAAAATTAGCAAGACATAAAGCTCTACACATGAAATGCATGAATGGTTCCTAGTAAAAAAAACACCTAATTAGGTACCCATGTACAATTAAAGTCTCTCAACACAGAGAAAAAGGATTAAAATGACATTAGAGAAAACTCCTCTCCAAATGAGAGATATGCACTACATGAGAAAAACATGAAATAAAAATGAAGGACTAAGAAGCCTCCGAGAAAATGTCTCAAAGAATAGAAACATGAATAACATCCTCAAAGCCCAAATAATTTTTAGACAAGTCTTGAATGATAACTTCTATATATAGTGCTAAAAAAATAACCTCCTCTAAAAATGATAATGATCAAGATCAAGAAGACAACAATTTGCACGAGTTCCCCCAATGAAACTACTTGAAAAATGAACAAATTGTTAATGAAGATATAGATGGCACATAAATTTGTATGAATGACCCTATAATCACTACTCAAATATGCAAGAGAAAATTTCTAAACAAAAATATAGGTGTTAATAGTCTAAAGAACTGATCAACTAATGAAAAATTGCTTCTACAAAATTGGAATGGAAGTGTCTATATAGTAAAAGATCCATCTCAAAAAAATACAACTATTGCATTTGACTAGTACATAGTACCAAACACTAAATACGTAGCTCTTTTCAAAGAAAAATCAAGGAAACATTAACACAAATAGTAAAAATCCCCCTTCCATAATGGTGACAAGGGAGATGTTGAAAATGAGTTGAGTAACTGAGAGGGGAGGGGTGAATTAGTTACCAAAAAAACAAATCCAACTCCCTTAGATGTCTTAATCAAACTTATCACTATTTCTCGGTTAACAAAAATATTCTATTGTTACTCGGTTAACATAGAAAACTTAAAATATTAACTATGATTATCCTTTAGTGATTAAGTGTAGAAACATAAAGCATAAATAAAATAATATGTACACAGATGACACCAATATTTAACATGGAAACCCATTTTGGGAAAACCACCAAATGCAACTAGTTACTATTTTTCACTCTTATGAAGTGAGCCCTGTTAGGAGCCAACCCTATTAAAGGTTACAAAACACACTGTTAGGTGTGACCCTGATAGAGGATTTAATCACCCTGTAAGGAGTGGCCTTGTTCGAGTTCTTCAAACACTTCAATGTAGAAATGTCACCTTGTGAGAGGATTTATGAAAGTATATTAATTCTACTCTATAAAGAGATTTGGATCACTGCTACAATTGTTAGAGAGTAACAATGATTTGACCTATTTGACAAAGGAACTATCTTTGCTGATTCAAATCTCTGCTCTGGCTTTAAACTAGATCCTCACTAATCAAATATTGTATTGCAGCTCTGTATGTTATGTCCTTAGTCTGAATCCCATCTGATTTTGCCTTCACTCTTCATATTAAAACTTTGACATATATTTCTACTTATTACTTCACACACATTCAATTCAAACTTGACCTTGTATATATATGATAGGCCTCGTCAAGTCAGCTTGAATGACCTTCCAAATAAATAATAAAACTCAAGTCTTTTGGTTGCATATAACTAATTAAAAGTGTAAATTGTTGTTAGTTAGCTGAAACTAAATGCATAATTCGGTTAACACTGAAATCCTTCAATGCCCGACCATTACTGTATTACATGAGTGAACTCGATTAGAACTTAAAATCACTTTGGTCTTCTTTAATTCTTGAGAGAACTTGGCATACACTGACTATGCTCAGTTTAGGTATAGACATTTGTGTAACATCACTACATTTGTGTATACATCAATGACAATACACAATTGAATAATTCTCATCAACAATCTCCCCTTTTGGCATTGATGGAAACACAACATGTCATAATACAAAGAATTTTAGAGCAACACACACAAGAATAAAATTTTATTAATGTCCTTAGCTTCATTTTGATTCTCATCCAAAAAACTCCCTTTGTCTTCACAATCACTTGAGAACAGATTTCTCCCTCTTACACTAATAATCTTTTCCTTAATAATTTATTTGGCATGACAGCAATAATCTTTCCCTCTTTGACAACCAATGCCAAAGACACTATCCAATGAAATTGTAGTGTACCTAATGTACTGATTCATATGTAATAATCTCTGACAATCTGCATCAACATGTTAAATCATTTTTGTTGCTCGGTTGATGCATCACTAATATGTCCATTAGTGAGCCTCAATTAGGGGAATCACCCCTAACTTTCCTCTAGGATACAAGAATGCATCTTTAGGTAAATGTTTTGTGAATATGTCTATAATTTGTTCTTTATTATTCACATATTCCAACCTTACTTCCTTGTCTTGAACCAATTCCCTCAAGAAATGATACTTTATTGCAATATGCTTAGTCTTAGTATGCATCATAGGGTTCTTTGAAATGTTAATAACACTAGTGTTGTCACAGTAGATAATAACTGGTTCTTTGATTTTCTCCATACCTAAAAATAGATGTTTAAACCATATGATATTTGACCAATTTACTACTGCAACAACATACTCTGCCTCTGTTGTAGACTGAGAAATGTAATTCTATTTCTTTCTAGTCCAGGATACTAATCTCTTACCAAGAAATAATGCTCCACCACTGGTTCTCTTTCTATCATCAACACTTCCTGCTAAATTACCATCAGTAAAAGTCTTCAAATCAAAGTTTCCTCCTTTCTTATACCATAATCCATAATCTTCAGTACCCTTAAGATAACTTAGAATCCTTTTGATAGCCATCAAATGATTCTCTCTAGGATTATCTAAAAACCTTGCAACAATACCAACTGCTAATGCAATATCAGGTCTTGTGTGAACAACATATTGAAGTTTACCAATCATGGATCTGTAGGTAGTCTAATTTACCTCCTTTGAGTCATCATCTTTAGACAACTTATGTCCAATAGATATAGGTGTCCCAACCAATCTGGAATCTTCCATTCCAAATTTCTTCAGTATCTCTTTGATGTATTTATATTGAGTAATGTAGATACCATCCTTCATCTAATGAACTTGTAAACCAACAAATACTTTTATTTCTCCAAACATAGACATCTCAAATTCCTTACTCATAGCTTTGGATAATTCTTTGCATAAATCATCATGTCTAGTAAACAATATATCATCAACAAATATCTCTACTAATAGTATCTTATTTTGAGATCCTTCTTTGATGTACAAGCTACTATTCTCATTAGTTCTCTGAAATCTAATACTTACTAGGTAACCATACAATATTTCATACCAGGCTCTAGGAGCTTGCTTTATTCCATATAATTCTTTGTGAAATTTTCAAAACATAGTCCTTTTGTTAGGATCAACAAAACCTTCTGGTTGCTCAATATAGACTTCCTCTTCTAGAATTCTATTCAAGAATGTAGCTTTTACATCCATTCGATATACCTCAAATCATTTATGTGGTGTGTATGTGAGTAGAGTTCTAAATCCTTCAAGTCTTGCAATAGGAGAAAAAAATTCTCCATAATCAATACCCTCTTCTTGGGCATATCCTTTACACACTAATCTTTCTTTGTTTCTGGAAACTTCACCTTTTTTATTCATCTTGTCTCTGAGAACCCACTTAGTACCAATCACATTCTTGTCTTTTGGTCTTGGTACAAGAGTCCAAGTTTTTTTCTTTTCTATCTACTCAATCTCTTCATTCATGGCTTCTACCCAACTTTCATCATTCAATGCATCTTTAATGGATCTTGGTTCAATTTCACTAAGAAAACATGTAACTTTAATTTCTTTCCTTGTCATTATATCTTCTTTCTGATCTCCAATTATTTTCTTAGGTGCATGATGCCTTACGACATATTTGGAAAGTATAGGTTCCTTCCTCTTTGATTCTAGGCTTGCTCCACTTGGTCCACCATGCTCAAACATTCTATTCTTCTCTTCTCACTAATAATTGGGTTCCACTATCTGAGACTCGGGTGCCTCTGTCTGAGACTTGGGTGCCTCTATCTGTGACTTAGTTCCCTCTATCTATCACTCATTTTCTTCATTTTGTGACTCAATTTCTTTAGATAGCATCTCTGGTTACACAGGTTGCAACAAGGTTTGTGCTGATGAATTCAGTGGTTGACATGGTTTTTGTCCAATCACCATTGCTTGTGTCTTAGTTATAGTACCAGGTTCATAATACACAACATTTCTATAGTCCTCAGGCTCTTTACTACTATGTTCTTCACTTCTCTCTACAAACTCATCAATCTTTACATGTACACTTTCTATGACTTTATGAGTAACAAGATTCAAACATTTATATGCTTTTCTTTTGCAGGAGTAGCCTAGGAATATACCTTCATCACCTTTTTCATCAAATTTTCAATTTCTTGCTTCCTTCAAGATGTAACATTTACTTCCAAATACTTTGAAATAATTAAAATTGGGATTATATCCTTACCATAATTCAAAATATGTCTTCTCATTACCTTTCTTGAATTGAACTCTATTCAAGGTGTGAATTGCAGTGCTGATAGCTTCCTTCTAGTGTTTTGTTGCAACATTATTTTCAATCATCAAGGTTCTTGCACAACATAATAGATCTATTTCTTCTTTCTACTATCCCATTTTTCTATGGTGTACTTGGGGTAGATACTTGTCTCTTGATTCCTCTTTCATTGCAAAATTCATTGAACTCATTAGAAATGAATTCACCTCCTCTATCAGATCTTAGGCATTTAAGTTTCTTTCCTATTTCCTTCTCAACTCTGGCAAGGTACCACTTAAACTTTTGAAAAGCTTCTGATTTTTCTTTGAGAAACATAACAGTCATCATTCTAGAATGGTCATCAAAAAATAGAATGAAATACTTCTCTCTTATGTAACTTGTTGTTCTAATTGGTTCACACATATTAGTATGCACTAACTCCAAGACTTCTTATCTATTGTAATACTTTCTCTTGAAACTTGTTTTGCCCATTTTCCCAATTTGACATTGTTTGCATAATTGCAATGCAGATTTCTTCAGAATAGGAATACCTCTTACTCTTTTTTTCTTGCTTATGTTGACGAGGTTATCAAAATTCTCATGACACAACCTGTTATACCATAACTATCTTTCTTCTTATTGTGCAATAAAACATGAAATTTTAGTGAGATCAAGATAGAATAGATTGCCTTTTGTTTTCCTCGTAGTTCCAATTAGGTTTTCCTTACCATCCAAGAGCTTGGCCTTACCATTCATGAATTCTACCCTAAAACTAATGTTATTCAGTTGTGCCACACTTAGTAGATTACACCTTAGTCCTTCAACCTAATAAGAATTATCACATTTGATTCCTTCTGTTAGATAAATACAACCTTTACCTTTCACATAACAAGGTTCAACATTCCCAAAATTGACACTCCCACCATCATAGTTCTCAAGATGTTCAAATTTATTTTTATCGCCAGTCATGTGGTGATAAAAACCACTATCAATTATCCAAGTATCATTTTTGCTAATATAAGATTAAAGTTTAGTATTTTCATTATCTTCATTGTCTGACTCATCCTTAATAGCAATGTAAACCATTTCATCTTCATCTTCATCTTCATCACTATCTCAATATTTTGCAATATAACAAGATTTTTTACCTTTGTCCTTGTAGCTTTTGTAACTTTTTTAAATCTTTCTTTCCTTTTTACTTGTTGAACTTTATCTCACCTTTGTCTTCTTTGTTTGGACACTTAGCAGCAATGTGACCAACCTCATCACATGAAATGCAAATAAATGGTATTCTTCATTTGTACTTTCCTTTGGCAGCTCTCTTTGAAATTAATGCTTCAATTATTTCCAAATCTTCATCATCAGAATCATCATCACTATCATTATCAATCTATTTTCCTTTTTGATTTTCTATCCATCTTACAAAGGTTTAATTTATCTTTGAATGCAGACTCAAAATTGCTAGGATTAGGAGAATAATTGTCAAAATTGTCTAACTCAAAAGCTATAAGCCTTCCAACCAATGCATCTAGAGTTATATCATTACTGCACCTCATATCTTGAATAGCTGACACTCTAATTGCATAGATAGGATATAAAGTTCTCAATACCTTAATAACCATTGTTTTTTCTTCAATTGTTCCACCCGCAGCTCTGATGGCACTGACACTTTTCTTGATTCTTTCACTGTATTTTGTAATGTCTTCTCCTTCTTTAATTTTCATCTGATTAAACTAACCTCTAAGACCTTCTACTTTGGCTCTCTTTACATTGAAATATCCTCAATTTATATCATTTAGTTTCTTCCACATATCATAGGCAGTAGGGAAGTCCTTGACTTCATCAAATTCGGAATAGCTGAGTGAAGAAGCTATATAAATCATCATTATGTTATGATTCTTCATGTCCACCATCTTATCCATAGACATAGGCCTCGGTGGTTCCACATACTTGTGATCCAAGAATTGCAAACCAGTATCTCCAATAGTAGATAGATGTAGCCTCATAAAATATTTCCATGCAGCAAAGTTGTCTTTGTCAAGATTGGGGATCTCCCTTCTGTAAGACATCTCTGATCTTTAGCTTAGGCCTTGAAAACTTCCCAAAAGCACCAAATGCTCTGATACAAATTGTTAGAAATGATTTGAGTAACTAAGAAGGGAGGGCTGAATCAATTACCACAAAAACAAATCCAAGTCCCTTAGATCTGTTAATCAAAATTATCATATTGCTCGGTAAACAAAGATATTTTGTTATTACTCGGTTGACATAACAAACTTAAAATATTAATTGTGATTATACTTTAGTGATTAAGTGTAGAAACATAAAGCATCAATAAAATAACATGTGCATAGATGACACAAAGATTTAACGTGGAAACCCAATTTGAGAAACCACCAATTGCAACTAGTTACTATTTTTCACTTTTCTAAATTGAGCCCTGTTAGGAGCCAACCCTGTTAAAGGTTACAAAACACACTGTTAGGTGTGACCTTGTTAGAGGATTTAATCATCATATAAGGAGTGGCCTTGTTAGAGGTCTTCAAACAATTCAATGTAGAAATGTCACCTTGTGAGAGGATTTATGAAAGACTATTAAGTCTACTCTATAAAGAGATTTGGATCACTGCTACAATTGTTAGAGAGTAACAATGGATTGACCTATTTGACAAAGCAACTATCTTTTCTTATTCATATCTCTAATCTATCTTTAAACTGGATCCTCACTAATCAAATATTCTATTGCAGCTCTATATTTTCTTTCCTTAATTAGAACCCCATCTGATTTCACCTTCACTCTTCATATCAAAGCTTTTCCATATATTTCTACTTATTACTTCACACACATTCAATCCAAACTTGACCTTGTATATATATGATAGGCCTTGTCAAGTCAGCTTGAATAATCTTCATGTATCATCTTAAAATGGAAGCACTTCCATGTTAAGAGTGTTTACCCCTCCTTAGGGGACATTTTTGACCTCTATCATATCATCCTCCCATTTCTGCATCATCTCATGCTTCTGTGCCTGTTTAGGACCCTGATTGGTATTCCCCGGGCACCTCCTACCCCACTTGACATATTTTCCAGGGGCTCTAGCCCCCTAGGTCAAGGTTTACCTTCACCCTGACCTAGGTCAAGGTCGACCTCAACCCTGACCAGGGTCCCCCTCTCAAAATAGGAAGCTTGTCGACTGCCGAGGTCATCAAAAATTTAGTTTTCCCATTATTGGGTTGGTTGTTTCAGGTTTTGAAGCATTGATTCCTAAATTATATTTAATATAGGTCCTTTTCTAGGGGAATGGGTCTAATTGGAATTTAATTATCCTATGTCATCCTCCTTAGAATATTGTGCCCTAATTTCATATAAAAGGAAGTCTCTCTCTCATTTTCTCTAAGTCTTCTAAGTGCAAAAAAAGATCTAATCAAGATTTTGTCAAGAAGCAAATAGTTCAAGCATCCATTGTTCTACATAATTCCAAGCTTTCAAGGTGCTCAAGTTTTCTTCTCAAGAATTCAAGTCCTCCATTGAAGATCAAGGATTCAAGATTTCAAGCCTTTGAAGGGATTAGGTGCAAACATTCAAGATTCAACATTCAAACCCTAGATCTAGCCATCATGGTGGTGTGATCTTCCTTCAAGCTCCTTTGTGCATCCTCAAGACTCTTTCATCATCTCTTGAAAGTGGATTTCAAGAATTCAATCATGGAGGTTTATGGTTTCTAAAGTCCATTACTTTCATACTTACATATTTTCATACATTTGAATTTCAATTACATATCTATTGAATATCATAGCTTCATTGTTAGATTCAATTCTACTACTTACTACAATTCTATACTCTATTGATTTCAGGGTTAACTCCTAAATTGGGGTTTGACTAAGGAAAACCCCTCCCCCCAATAAACAAATCTTTTTTTGTTGTAGGTATAGGTACAAAACAATAGATTTGAGACCAGATCTAGATACCCTTTTTGACTTTCTTTCAGACGGCGCGAACAGATTTTTTGTCGGACCTGTGTAGGTCAGGGTCAACATTATTGGGTCAAGGTTGACATTTGTGGGTCAAGGTCAACCTTTTTCATAAAACAACATTGGAACAGAAAATTATGTATGGGTTTTGTTTATCGCTGCATTCCGGTTCGGGATCAACTATCAGCTTTTCCAGAAACAGTCTACAAACCTCAAAAAATAGCATTCTTTGATCTACCACATTTCAAGGTTAGTTCATTTCTCCTATTCCTTCAATTACTATCATATATCATTTCTATACATATAATTAACAGAATTTAAGGTATCTCTCTTGTTTTTCTCCTTTCCAAATAGTTGATTCATTTTTGTATTAGCCCTTCCTTGGGGTTGATCAACTTGGATCTCCCATTTGTGCATTTGGGAATAAAAGAGAAAATCTTATTTTCTCCCTAATCATAATTTCAATAGACAATCAATACAATTCAATTAAATATAAAGTAAAGTTAAGGAAATCAATATACTCTAAGCAAATCAAACCCCCATCACATCATACACGATTTCCCCCATTTACACTTCCAAATAAATAATAAAACTTAAGTCTGTCGGCTGCATATAACTAATTAAACATAAAGTGTAATTAGTCAACTGACACTAAATGCATAACTCGGTGAACACTAAAATCCTTCAATGCCTTATCATTACTGTATTGCCCGAGTGAACTTTGTTAGAACTAAAAATTACTTTGGTCTTCTTCAATCCCCGAGAGAACTTGGCATACACTGACTATGCTTGGTTTAGGTATATACATTTGTGTAACATCACTACATAAATAACAATACACAATTGAATAATTGTCATCAACAAGCGAGCCATGACTGACCCTTTAAAAATGTGTGTCACCAAGAAATGAATGATGGACAACTCCTTCTCTTTGGTGTTAGATTTACATCTTAGATTAGAATTTACAAAATACTCATAAAATATACAAAAACACTTCTTGCATTTTCGTCATGAAATTCTTTTGTTGTATGGCTATCTTTCTCATTATCCTTCTTTTAGCATCTCTTTATAGTACCTATGATGTCTATGAGAGTGTCATCCATTTTATCTTGTTTTTTAATCTTCACATTTCACTTGCTTATGCTATTTTAAGATTGACCAATACTAGTCTCCCTACTTTCAAAACTTTAATTAAGGATTTGTGTAGTGGACTTATTGTTCTTTAGATTATGTGAAGAATTTGGTAGATGATACTCCATTACCTAATCTTCCTAATATTCCTAATCCTAATCTTAACCTTCCTAATCCAATCATTTCTAATAATCCCACTCCTATTCTTCCATATTCCATCCCTAGTTCTTGTCATACTTTTGTTAAGGCTCAAACTATGGTACAAGATGAGGATGTGCAAGAATTTCTACATTTACCTTCTCCTTCTTATCCTATCCATGGTGATAATAAATGGAAATCCAAAGAAACTTCTCCTAAAACCATTATTCCACCTTACACAACATTCTCTCATGCACATCATAATCAATCATCTCCCATAGATGCTATGCAAGATAGGTATACTACTAGATACACTATGGTTGATAAGAAAGGTTATAATGGTTTAGGGCTTGGTGTTAATGAACATGGCATTAAAAATCCAATCAATGTATTTCCTAAACATGATATGCATGGTATAGGTTATTCCTCTTCTCAATTTCATGTGGCTGATATTAGCTATCATCCTCCTCTTAATATTATTCTTCCAACACCTACCTTAGATCATCCTGATACTCCTCAAGATGTGGCTAAGAAATTATATGTCCAGTTAATGAATTCCAAGAAAGAAAAATTTAAACCTATTCTGAGAAATGCTTTACATAAGTACAAATGTCCTTTCCACAATAATAATAAACATTTACTTTCTGATTGTGTGCATTTCAAATTATATGTTAGAGATAGAGCTTCTCATGGAATTATATCTTATTCCCGGACGGTATTACAATTTCTTCATAATTTTGACATAGGGCATTCCTGTCCTTCTTCTACAAGTTAGACTATGTTTCTCCTCTTGTCTCTTAAACTGGGGGGAAAGAGGTATTCTATTATAGTCTTATAGGATCCATTATCCTCTTAGCATGACTGTTTTTTGAGTATAATTGGTTATTCTTTCTGCATTCTATCCTTATATCTTCTTACACTCATGATATTCTTTCTAGGACATCTGTTTTGTAGGGATATCTCTTATTTCTATAACTTTGATATAATTTGATATATCCCTTGCCATCATCCCTAGGGGCAAGGTATTTCTCCTTTAATCTCTATCTAAGGATCTACTTTCCTTAGCTTAGTGGCATTTTTTTATGTTACAAACATTATTTTCCTTATAAAGATCTATGTTTTGACCATTGATACCCTCTTATTTGAGAGGTGATTGTCCTAGGTC
>MU225400.1:1521582-1559904 GCA_018584345.1 Thuja plicata | reverse complement strand
ATTATTTAATCTTTTAATTTGATTTGAATTTTGTTCCTTTGATTTGATAAATGTCCATTTGATTTGTATTGAGATGATATTATGAAGCATTTGGCTGAGATTTATAATTTGGAATGCTTGAGATACAACTGGTAAATTTTAGGTGTCTACACATACATTTGAATTTCAATTACATATCTATTGAATATCATAGCTTCATTGTTAGATTCAATTCTACTACTAGTTAGCATTTTATACTTTATTGATTTCAAGGTTAATTCCTAAATCGGGGTTTGCCTAAGGAAAACCCCTCCCCCCAGCAAAAAAATCTCTTTTTCTTGTAGGTACAGGTACAAAATAGAAGATTTGAGACTAGATCTAGATACCCTTTTTCGCTTTCTTTTAGATGGCGTGAACAAATTTTCTGTCAGACCTGTGTAGGTCAAGCTTGACATTATTGGGTCAGGGTTGACATTTGTGGCTCAAGGTCAACCTTTTTCATAAGACAACATCAGAACGGAAAAATATTTCTGGGTTTTGTTTGTCTCTGCGTTCCAGTTCAGGATCAACTGTCAATTTTTCCAGAAACAGTCTACAAACCTCAGAAAATAGCATTCTTTGATCTGCCACATTTCAAGGTTAGTGCATTTCTCCTATTCCTTCAATTACTGTCATATATCATTCCTATATATATAATTAACAGAATTTAACGTATCTCTCTTTTTATTCTCCTTTCCAAATAGTTGATTCATTTGTGTATTAGCCCTTCCTTGGGGTTGATCAACTTGGATATCCCATTTGTGCATTTGGGAATAAAAGAGAAACATCTTATCTTCTTCCTAATCACAATTGCAATACACAATCAATACAATTCAATTAAATATAAAGTAAAGTTAAGGAAATCAATATACTCTAAGAAAATCAAACCCCCATCACATCATACACAATTTCCCCCCTTTACACTTCCAAATAAATAATAAAACTTAAGTTTGCCGGCTGCATATAACTAATTAAACATAAAGTGTAATTAGTTAGCTGACAATAAATGCATAACTCGGTGAACACTAAAATCCTTCAATGCCTTATCATTACTATATTTCCCGAGTGAACTTGGTTAGAACTAAAAATCACTTTGGTCTTCTTCAATGCCCGAGAGAACTTGGCATACATTGACAATGCTCGGTTTAGGTATATATATTTGTGTAACATCACTACATATGTGTATAAATGAATAAGAATACACAATTGAATAATTGTCATCAATAGGCGAGCCATGACCGACCATCTAAAAATGTGTGTCACCAAGAAATGAATGATGGAGAATATGAATGTACAGAAGAAAGTATCAACAACTAGAAAAGGATTCTGCATCCAATGCATACACACATAGGAAAGAATCACTAGGATTTGATGTTTGTGTGGAGGGACTCTCACTGAACAATAGTGTGAATAGAAAAAAGGCACTAGATAACACCCCCACACTGACCTCCCTCATGAAACCCTATAATACAAATAATATACAAAATAAGGAATAATACAATATGGAAAATCCTCTAAAAACTCTACGCAATTGTGGCACTTATCTTAGTGTGTCTACAAATAGAGAAGTGTATGTAAAAGATGTTCAAAATACACAAATAGGTCAAAGTGCTAAAATACATGTAGAACAACCTAAGTTAAGTCATCCCATATAAGAAGATCCATTCCAAGTTCTAAAAAGTCTAGGTAATTGACTAGATAGAGAAAATAAAATAAAAATATGAATAAAAAATAGCTAGAGCAAAATATGGAAAAATGAATGGTAGATCTAGATAGAGCACTCTAAGACCTTGTTATTCCCAAAGAATACAAGAAAAAATGAGAGGGGGGTGAATCAGTTTTACTCGCAAATATTATTTTAATATAATAAAACAACTTATAGATCTGAAAGATAAACAATAATGCAAGATCCATAATACACAACTCACGATACTAGATTTATTCATGAGGAAACTTGGTCAAGGGAAAAACCTGGTGGGAGTCATACCCACAAGATATATTTACTCTTCTAAAATTAATAACTGGTTAAGAGAAATAAGAACAAAGTAATTCTCTTGCATCTACAAGCTCAAGATACCTAGAGCATATTTCTCACAATACAATGATCTAGCCCTCAGTCGGGCTCATCGATAAATCACTGATAACAGTTACAAAGGGTGGAAAAACTATCCAGTATAAACAAACTGACTTACAACATCTCCTATGCCAATACAATTCTAATGAAGTGCGATATATGCCTCAGTTGTAGAATACATACATATCTCTCTTCTCTTTCTACCACACATTCACTAGAAATCAGCAATGATATATTTTTTCACAGAATATTCTCCCCCTTTGACATCAATGGAAAAGGACCAAAGACATAAAAAGAACTGAACTCACCTCAAAAGGCTATTTGAACTTTACAGTATCGATACATAAGATCCTCAAGAATCGTCCCCCTAAGGAGTAGCCCCCAACTCATCAATCCATAGAATGATATTCTGATAATGTTCTAGATTGATGTCATCCTTAGCACCATTATCTCTCATTAGGAGGGGCTATCACCTCAATCTTATCCGTGAGATACTAAAATTTATCCTTCGGTAAAGGCTTTGTAAATATATTATCAATTAGCTCCTCAGTAGATATATATTGCAGACTTACTTCATTTTCACCGAATTTATACCTTAAGAAATGATACTTAATAGAAATATGATTTCTCTTTAAATGTTGTACATGGTTCTTTGAAATATTTATAACACTTGAGTTATCATGGTAAATAACAATAGGTCCATCAATGTTTATCCTCAAATCTTTCAACATTTCCTTCATCCAAATAACTTGAGTGGTGCAGGAGCATACCTAGGCTAACCTCCATAGTTAGTATGTTTTAGCTTGTACTTGACATTGGCCAAGTCAAGATAGCTAGGTTGTTTTTAGACCTTAGAAGGTCATTGTAATGTGGGCTAGGTGAGTTAGTCGTTAGGACTAAGGTCATCAAATTAGCCATTGTTAGTAGTTTTTAAATTCTTAGTGTTAAGAGTTGGAGTTGGAGTCTTTAATGTGTCTTAAACACATTCATGATGTCATAGACATGCCATATGGTCATAAATGGTCTTGGCTCCTTGAAATAAAGAGGTTAGAGGTCCTAAAACTCAGGGAGGAGGTATAATGGCAAAGATGCCAAAAGTTGCTAAAATGTTGCTATGACAACATTTGCAATTATTGCAAATGTTGCTTGCAACTCAGTTGTCTTTAGATCCCCTTATGAATAGGAAGTGGAAATTGATGAAAAATCCCTAGAATAATGGATATGGAATCTAATGTGACCCAAGACTCTGACCAAGAGGGAGGTCATACATTGTAACAAGTTTTGAATAGTGAAAGAGCTCTGCAACTTTGTGTATTCAGAAATCTCAAACACTTTTTTATGACAGTCATATGTAATGGATTGAAAGATTGAAACGAATTATTGTTTTTTGTTCCTAGGATAGTTTGAAGCATCTTTCATTCATTAAGATAGTTTTTTAGAGGTAGTGTAAGGTCTTAGATAAAATATTTTGTGTTTTGTGTGTTCACTGGTCCTGTCCTGACCAGTCAGTCGATTCATGGCTCCCCCATGAAATATAACCATGGGATCTTCCTAAGGATAGATGTAAATGTTAGGGGATTCAATGGTCTATATATATGTAGAGTTAGGAGTCAAAGAAAGTTGATTTGTTATTTTTAGTTCCAAGCCCTAGGCGAGCATGCATTGTCCAGTTAGTGGTTTGGAGGTGAAACAGTGAGCATTCTTATGCAGTGTAGTGAAGTACTGTACAGACTAAGTGTAGTTTTAGTTAGGGCATAGTCATATATTTACATGGTAGTAGGGTCGAGTTTATATCAATCCATTTGGTCAAGTTTTGATAAATTTTTGCATTGTGTTGCAGACTATCCTATAAATTAGGCCTATTAGCCTTATTGATCCTAGTTTGTAGAAACCCTATGTACGGAAGACTTCTGAAAATAAAACCTTCAAAATATCTTGTAAAGTGATATAGGGTATTTGAATGTGTGATTGGTTTTTCAACTTATTTGGGAAAGTTTTGAAAGAAGTGGGAAAAACATACTGTAAAAGGCTACAAGGAATAGGCCTCAATTAGGCTTCCAAGTGATTGAATCCCTTAACCCGGTAAAGACAAAGTTGAAGATCATAGTAAATGGTTTCAAATGACAAGGAGATGAACATTTTCAAGTGGATAGATGTCCCTACAATGAATCATCAATGTTAGAGTGGAATTGGCACTTAGATCCTTCTAGGTGTAGTTGGTAAAGTGAAGATTTGAACTAACTAAAAGGTGTTAGTCTTTCAAGGTGAAGCACATGAGCTGAAAAATATTAGGGAAGAGTTGGAATTGGATTTAGTTAATCATCTAAGACAATCAAGACCTAGAGGAGATTAGATTCCTAGAAGAGACAAGCTAAGGTCTCTTAGTTGAAGTGCTAGCAAGCCTTGGAACACTCACATCATATTGGTATCAGAGCTCGATTGAGATCAAGCTTGTGGTAGATGTTTCAGCCTACTAAATCAATTGGAGAGAATACACCTTTTGGATCAGTAGAAGACAAATCCATGGTGAGTAATGATGAGTTAGCCAAAAAGGTGGATGAGCAAGAAGAAGAAAAAAAGTTGTTAAGAGAAAGGTTGTCTCAAATGGAGCAACTCTTGGGAGAAGTCCAAGACAAAGCTGAGAAGATGAAAGATAAGATAGATCAAAAAGAAGAAGAAGAAAGTGAAAAGGGAGTGGATGTAGAAGAGGAAGTTCCAACCCCTGACCGTGTGAGTGATCAAGAACCCTTCTTAAAGGCATTGAAGGCTTTAAGTGACAAAGATTTAGAGGGTGTACCACTTTTTAGTGGAAAAATGGATCTAAATTCAGTTGCGGATTGGATTGACAACATAGAGAACCATTTTGAATGTGATGGTATCGTAGAGGCCAAAAATGTGAGTGTGGCCAAGTCAAGGTTGAGAGGATCAGCTCTCACATGGTGGAAGTTTGTTCAAACTAAAAGGGATAAAGAAGAAAAGAGTCATATAGTCTCATGGAAGGGGATGGTGACTAAGTTCAAGAAGACTTACCTACCTAATGATTATGAGGTTCAACTGCATAGGAGAAGACACAATCTTAGAAAAAAGGATTTGGATGTCCAAGCATACACCGAAGAGTTCCAAAAGTTGTGCTTAAGGTCACAAGTGGTGGAAGATGAAAGCATCAAGCTAGCTAGATACTTGAATAGACTCAAGTGGTCTATTCAAGAAGACACGAGTCTTGTGAATTTCAAAACCATTCACCAATGTTATCAAATGGCCTTGAAGATAGAGGAGAAAGGCAAAAGAAAGCAAGAGAAAACCTCCAAAGGAAGAGGTAGAGGAAGGGATGGTAGAGGATCAAGAGGTGGCTATGGTGGAAAAATTTTAGAATCAAGGACACAAGGAGAAGTCAAGTACACTGAGTAGAAAGAGGGAAGTTCTGGTAGAGGTGGTAGAGGAAGGAACTCAAATTTTAGAGGTAGAAGTGGTGGACAAGGAAGAGGCAATTACTTTGCCAATATGAAATGTTACGATTGCAACCAAATGGAACACCCTACCTATAGGTGTCTAGAGAAGGGTAGTACTTCTCAAGGAGGTAACAAGAGAACTAATTTATTTCATGAAGAGACAAATGTAGAAGAGACACACTCTAAGGTACCACTGAATTTAAAATAAGGTGAGAACCTCATGATGAGGAGAACATTGATCAAGGAGCTAGTCAAGGAGGAGCCAAGCCAAAGAAGGTCCTTATTTAGGATCAAATATAAGGTGATGGGAAAAGTATGTAGAGTCATTATAGAATCAGGTTCTACTGACAACATTGTGTCAAAAGAAGCAGTCAGCAAGTTAGGCATGACAAGGATACCTCATACCCATCCTTACAAGGTCACATGGCTCAATAAGGGACAACATGTCATAGTCAACGAGAAAGAATGGGTAGAGTTCTCTATAGGGAGATATAAGGACAAGGTTCTATGTGATGTACTACCCATGGATGCATGTCACTTTCTCCTAGGAAGACCATGAAAATTTGACCGCCAAGCTATCCATGATGGAGTGAAGAAATCCTATACATTCAAGAAGGATAAAGTAACTTTAAAAATCCAACCATCGTTAGAAGATGCAAATGTGAAGACAACAGGTCCTAATGTGCTTATGGTGAGTGAAAAGGAATTCATAGAAGCCATGGAAGAAGGAGAAGGAGTTGGCTCTGCATTGGTGCTAAGACCAAGAGAAAACAATGAAGAAAAAGGAGACAAGAAATCAGAGATACCTAAGGAGATACAAAGTATGTTGTAGACTTATGAAGGCATAGTAAGTGATGGAAAACCATCAAAATTACCCCCTACAATAGCCATAAGTCATAGGATAGACTTCATACCTGGAGCTACCCTACCTAATAAGGCAGCCTACAAGATGAAACCTCAACAAAATGAGGAAATTGCTAGGCAAATAGAAGAACTCCTTAACCAAGGCCTTATAAAGAAAAGCATTAGCCCTTGTGTAGTACCTACTATCCTAGCACCAAAGAAAGGAGGAACATTGAGACTTTGTACTGATTCAAGAGCCATAAATAGGATAACCATTAGGTATAGGTTTCCCATACCTAGGATTGAGGACCTAATGGATTGTTTAGGTGAAGCTAAGTACTTTAGTAAGATAGACTTGAAGAGTGGATATCACCAAATTAGGATACATGAGGGAGATGAATGGAAGACAACATTCAAAACCAATGAAGGTTTGTATGAATGGTTTGTCATTCCATTTGGACTGTCTAATTCCCCCTCCACATTCAGGAGTCTCATGAATGAAGTCCTCAAAGACTACATTGGCAGATTTCTACTAGGATATCTTGATGATATATTGATTTATAGTAGGAAAAGAGAGGAGCATCTTCAACACCTTGAGACTGTCTTCAAGAAGCTTCATGAAGAGAAGTTGATGATTAACTTGGAGAAATGTGAGTTCAACAAAATAGAGCTAGTGTACCTTGGGTTTGTTCTCTCTCATGGAAATCTGAAAATGGAAAAAGTAAAGTGGAATCCATCATGAATTGGCCTACTCCAAGGATAGAAATAGAGGTAAGAAGTTTTCATGGCCTTTCTCAGTAGTATAGGAAGTTTATAAGGCAGCTTAGTGCTATTTGTGCTCCTATGTTGGACACCATCAAAGGAGGAATGAAGACCAAGTTCATATGGAATGAACAAGCCACTAAGAGATTTGAGTTATTGAAAGAAAATATTGATATCCAACTTGTCTTAGTCTTTCTATGATTTGAGAAGCTTTTCACCATTGAGTGTGATGCAAGAAATGTGGCTATTGGAGCTGTCCTAAGCCAAGAGGGAAGACCAGTAGCATTTCATTCAGAAAAGTTGAGTGAAGCCAAGAGGAAGTATTCTTCCTATGACCTTGAAATTTATCCATTGGTTCGGGCTTTAAGGAAATGGAGACACTATTTACTCCCCAAGGAGTTCATAGTCTACTTAGATAATCAAGCTTTAAGTTTTCTGAATTCTCAAGAGAAGTTGAGCCACAAGCACATGAAATGGGTGGAATACTTACAAGCTTATACCTTTAATATCAAACNCAAGAGGAAGTATTCTTCCTATGACCTTGAAATTTATCCATTGGTTCGGGCTTTAAGGAAATGGAGACACTATTTACTCCCCAAGGAGTTCATAGTCTACTTAGATAATCAAGCTTTAATTTTTCTGAATTCTCAAGAGAAGTTGAGCCACAAGCACATGAAATGGGTGGAATACTTACAAGCTTATACCTTTAATATCAAACACAAGAAAGGTGTCCTCAATAAAGTGGTAGATGCATTGTCTAGAAGAGATCTTACCATCCAAGAGATTCAGTTGAAGAGCATGGGAATAGATCATTTCAAAGATCTATATGCTGATGATGAGGATTTTTTAGACATTTATAAGGTATGTGCTAAATACAAAAACCATTTTCATAGTAAGTATGTTGAATACACTTTGCAAAGTAATATTTTGTTCAAGGGAAATCAATTGTGTGTCCCTAGAGGGTCTATTAGGGAGAACTTAATTGAAGAGAAGCACAATGGTGCATTGAGTGGTCATATTGGGATCACCAAGACCCAAGAACTTGTTCAAAGGTTCTATTATTAGCCAAGGATGAATCTTTATGTTAAGAGGTATGTGGAAAATTGTATTATATGTCAAAGAGAAAAAGGTACTTCTTCAAATGTAGGCCTTTATCAGCCACTACCTATTCCCACTAGGCCTTGGGAATGCTTGAGAATGGATTTTGTAGTTGGGTTACCCAAGACAAAACAAGGCATGGATAGTGTATATGTAGTTGTGGATAGATTCAACAAGATGGCTCACATTGTGCCTTGCAAGACCACTAATGATGCCAACCAAATAGCCTCTCTCTTCTTCAAAGAGATATTAAGAATCCATGGGTTGCCTATGAGCATAGTGTCAGATAGAGACACTAAATTTATAAGTCATTTTTGGAAGACTCTTTGGAAAAGATTGGGCACTAATTTATCCTTTGGGTCTGTATACCATCCCCAAACTTATGGTCAGACCAAAGTGGTGAATAGAAGCCTTGGAAATATTCTAAGATGCTTGACCAAGGAGTATGGACATCAATGGGATCGATTGATTGGGCAAGCTGAGTATGCCTACAATGATACCATCAATAGATAAATAGGGAAGAAACCCTTTGAGTTAGTGTATGGATTACATCCTAGAGGATTCTATGAGTTGAGAGACTTGAAGGATGGATTCAAGTCAAGTGGATATGTAGATGATTTTGCTTATGCAATGCAGGAGATACATGATACATTCTAGAAAACTTTGACAGAGAATACCTTGAAACATAAAACCAAGGTTGATGAGAGTAGGAGGGAAGTTTAGTTCAAAGTGGGTGACATGGTCATGGTACATCTTAACAAATCAAGACTTCAAAATGGAGTCCCTCATAGGTTGCAGATGAGAAGGATAGGTCCCTGTCCTATCTTAGCTAAGTATGGAGAGAATGCATTCAGAGTTGAGCTACCAAAAGATAGTCGACTGTCACCTATTTTCAATATTGCAGACTTAGTCCATTACAAAGGACCATAGCAATACATGGATCAGAGTATACAAGAAGTGATCAAATATGTGGAAGATCTCCATTTACACCTTGCTACAGTCACAGGAGCTGACCATGTATTGGATACTAGAGTCTACAAACAGACTAGAACCAAAGCCTACAAGGAACACTTTATAAAGAAGCATGATCAAATGGATGATGGTGCAGTATGGGTCAAAGAATCAAAGTTCAAGAAGATGGGGATTGATCCAAGCATCCTCAATCCAAGGGTGGATTGAAATTTTTATTTTGGGGAGGATGGTGCAGGAGCACACCTAGGCTAACCTCCATAGTTAGTATGTTTTGGCTTGTACTTGACATTGGCCAAGTCAAGATAGCTAGGTTGTTTTTAGATCTTATAAGGTCATTGTAATGTGGGCTAGGTGAGTTAGTCATTAGGACTAAGGTCACCAAATTAGCCATTGTTAGTAGGTTTTAAATTCTTAGTGTTAAGAGTTTGAGTTGGAGTCTTTAATGTGTCTTAAACACATTCATGATGTCATAGAGATTCCATATGGTCATAAATGGTCTTGGATCCTCAAAATGAAGATGTTAGAGGTCCTAAAACTCAGGGAGGAGGCATAATGGAAAAAATGCCAAAAGTTGCTAAAATGTTGCTATGACAACATTTGAAATTATTGCAAATGTTGCATGCAACTCAGTTATCTTTGGATCCCCTTATGAATAGGAAGTGGGAATATTCCAACAGTCCATGGACATGGAATCTAATGTGACCCAAGACTCCAACCAAGATGGAGGTCATACATTGTAACAAGTTTAGAATAGTGAAAGAGCTCTGTAACTCTGTGTAATCAGAAATCCCGAGCATTTTGTTATGACAGTCATATGTAATGGATTGAAAGACTGAAACTAATTGTTTTTTTGTGTTCCTAGGATAGTTTGAATCATCTTTCATTTATTAATATAGTTTTTTAGAGGTATTGTAAGGTCTTAGATAAAATATTTTGTGTTTTGTGTGTTCACTGGTCCTGTACTGACCAGACAGTCGATTCATGGCTCCCCCGTGAAATCTAACCATGGGATCTTCCTAAGGATAGATGGAAATGTTAGGGGATTCAATGTTATGTATATATGTAGAGTTAGGAGTCAGGGAAAGTTGAGTTCTTATTTTTAGTTCCAAGCCCTAGGCAAGCATGCACTGTCTGGTTAGTGGTTTGGAGGTGAAACAGTGAGCATTCTTATACAGGGTAGTGAAGTACTGTATAGACTAAGTGTAGTTTCAGTTAGGGCATAGTCATATCTTGACATTATAGGAGGGTCAATTTTATATCAATCCATTTGGTCAATTTTTGCATTGTGTTGCACATTGTCCTAGAAATTAGGCCTATTAGCCCTATTTTTCCTAGTTTGTAGGAACCCTATGTACGGAGGACTTCTGAAACTAAAACCTTCAAAATATCTTGTAAATTGATAGAGGGTATCTGAATGTGTGATTGGTTTTTCAACTTCTCTGGGAAAGTTTTGAAAGAAATGGGAAAAACACGCTGTAAAAGGCTACAAGGAATAGGCCTTAATTAGGCTTCCAAGTGATTGAATCCTTGAACCCGGTAAAGACCAAGTTGAAGATCCTAGTAAATGGTTTCAAATTAAAAGGAGATGAACATTTTCAAGTGGATAGATTTCCCTCCAATGAATCATGAATGTTAGAGTGGAATTGGCACTTAGATCCTTCTAGGTGTAGTGGGAAAAGTGAAGATTTGAACTAACTAAAAGGTGTTAGTCTTTCAAGGTGAAGCACATGACTTGAAAAATCTTAGGGAAGAGTTGTAATTGGACTTAGTTAATCATCTAATCCAATCAAGACCTAGAGGAGATTATATTCCTAGAAGAGATAAGCTAAGGTCTCTTAGTTGAAGTGATAGCAAGCCTTGGAACACTCACATCATTAAGTGTAATCAATAGCATCAACAACAGACTCAACCTCAGTAGTAGATTGTGAAATACAATCTTTCTTCTTACTTTTCCAAGAGATTACTCTCTTACCCAAAAATAACACACCACCACTTGTACTTTTTTTATCATTAAATTTTTTCGCCCAATCCATATTTGTATATGCATAAAATGTAAAATCATTTTCCTTACCAAACCACAAGCCATAGTCAATTGTTCCCTTCAAAAATATCTAAATTTTCTTTTAACAACTTGTGATTCCTTTGATTCTGCTTGAAATATTGCCACAATACAAACAACATTCATTATATCAGGTCTAGTCTATGTTAAGTATAATAATCCGCCGATCATAGATCTATATCATGTTTGATTTGCACAAGTGGATTCATCATCTTTAGTCAATTTACAACTAGTAACCATAGGGGTTCCGACTAGTTTTGAATCTTCCATATCAAACCTTTTCAACAACTCTCTCACATACTTGGACTGTGTAATGAAAATTCCCTTATCCAGCTTGTAACTTTCAACCTAAGAAATAATTTCATTTCACCTATCATAGAAATCTCAAATTTTTTTTGTATTTCATCAGTAAATCTTTTACTCAATTCGTCTTCACCACCAAAGTACAAATTACTATCACTTGTACCTTTACTGAATCCAATATTTGTCAAGTACCTATCCAATCTAGCATTCCAAGCTCTAGGGGATTGCTTCAATCCATACAATTCTTTTTTCAATTTAAAAACCATATCTCCTTCATTGGTTAGTTGAAACCCATTAGGTTATTCACTGTAAACATCTTCCTCTAACTCACCATTTAAGAATGAAACTTGACATCCATCTGATAAACTTTAAAATATTTTTAAGTTTATGTAAAAGATAAAATGATGTGGGGTTGAATGGGGTGTGAATGTTATAAATGTATATGTTGTAAAGGTATGAAATGGTGTTAAGGAGAAGATAATATTTTGTTCCTAGCCCCAAATTTAACAAAGGAAACATCCACTTTGATCAACCATAAGAAAATGGTTAATCTACAAATGCATCAATCAATCAAAAATAAGAAGAAAGAATAAAGCCTTACAATCATGAATAATGGATGAAGAGTATGTAATAGATTTGAATTGATTAAGACCTTAATTGAATGAATGGAAGACAAGTACTAACCTCAAAACTTAGCAGATCTGGAAAGCCTTTTTTTGGATGTTTGTGTTGAGTTTTGGGAAATTCTAAAATTGGGTCAGAAACAGAAATGCAAAGATGGACAAAACCCAAAAATATTTTTCCATTCTGATTCAGGTCAATCTTGACCTCTTTACGAGGGTGCAATTGTACCCCATAATGTCAACCTCAACCTTCATTTCTCTGACTTAAGTTTTGTTCACGGATCCTGGAAGTTGGCCAAAAAGGGTATCTGAATCATTTACTAAATTTGATGTCCTATACCTGTACCTACAAGAAAAATGGTTTTGTTTGTTGGGGGGAGGGGTATCCCTTGGTCAAACCCTAGTTTTGGAATTAACCTTAAAGTATAATTGAAATTGCATAAATAAACAAAGAAAATAAACCAATTTACCTACTTGTATAGAAATCCTTGTGGAGGATTCAAATCATTGGATCCACAAGTATGTATGCATTAAATGAATGTATAATGTAGAATATAGGATGTAGGATGTCTCAAATCAATTACTTGTAGATCTTTAATACCAATCATGAATAGATCTTTGAATAGGAAGAGGCTTGCATGGATGTGGATGGAGAAATATTCAACAAGAGGGTTCCATTGAGCTTGAATCCTTCAATGGATACCAATAGATCTCCTTGATTAATTGAATGCTTTCATTTTCTTGCTTCAATAGATCATGCATATAGTTTGGATGGATGAAATTGCTTCTTGTGTCTTAGCTTACTTCTTGCTTAGGTGCTTCAAGTCTTATATTGTTAGAGAAAATGAGAGGAGAAGGCTTCCTTATATACTGATCTAGTGCACAATCTTCTAGAGAGGCCTACATAGGAGAATTAAATTACAATTAAAACTATACCCTTATAAGTGGACCTATATTAAATATAATTTCAATATTCTTTGCCTAGAAGACCGAAATAGCCAACCCAGAAGTGAGAATTAAATCTTTCCAAAGCCGGACATCCGAAAACCCTAAAAACTTGAAATTTGGACCCTGGGTCATGGTTGAGGTCATCTTTGACCTAATTCAAGGTTTATTTCAACATTAACCTAGGTTAGGTTCAATTTTGACCTTGACCTTGAGGTCAAGGAACTCAGATTTGCATATCAGGGTGCCAAAAATAGGCTAGAGAGAAGTGGAAAATGCGGTATAATAGGGGGAAAATCCAGATCCAATTCAAAGACCCATTCAAGGTGCTTGACATGACCCCAAAACACTTACTCAAAGGGCTAAACCAATCCAAAATGGAAGTGCTTCGATTTTCTGACTATACATTTAGCCCCCACTTTATCAAGAGTATGGACTCAATCCAAACTCTTGGTAAAGGAGATCATAAAGAAAAGATAATCTTATTGAAATAAAAAGGACAAATGAATCCTCAAGCCCCTAGGGAATTATGTCTTTATCAACCCTAAGATCATGATAAGAGAGACATCACCAATCAGCAAGAAAAAGAGAGAGGGTGTGATTACCTCACCCAATGAGACCCTATGTCCCATTGTGAATCACACAAGGAAAAAGTGCAACTGGAAAGATGGAGTTGAACCGCCTAGTGAACGTGGCTACTCACTAGTCAACCCATCAAGTTTTTACTCTTAGGAATATTCTACTCCAAAAGAGAAAAGTCAACATATAGAAAGATCCAGTCTTAAGGACACCTTCCGGCCTTAAGGGATCAAAATATTATAAATTGAAACTAGAGGGATCAAGAGATCCCATAAGGTAGAAATACATGCTTTAAGGATTAGTCTCTAATCCATAAAGGGATAAAAGTGTTAAGTTTTGAAAATATTTTGAAAGTGCGTATGTGAAAAAGGTGAGTAGAGTGTATGCCCCCATGTTAAATTCATTGGTAACACTTTAATAGGAGCAATAACTTTAACAGAAACATAAACAACTGCACTGATTATGTTTCCACTATGAGATGCCCCCAAGTGAAGAAAAATCAAGGTAAATACCACATAAACATACAGAGAACACATAAGGGATCTACCTACCATAGGGTCAGTATGGTCATAAGATAATATGTATATATAGATATGATATTATTGCAAATAAATTGACATCATTCCCTAGAGAAAGTAGAACTACAATCATAATGGAGGAAATAAAATGTAAGAGTTACGAAGAAGATTATTTTCAGACCACAACATGGAGACCAAAAATAATCAGTGCTACCATGTCGCAAATCCAAGTGGAATACACAAGGAAAACATTTATGAACAATAGCATAGGTACAACATAACATGAAAACAATATATAGAAGAATAGAGATACATATAGTAGAATTGTACAATATGTTTGATTCCTTTATCACCTTGCACGAACAAAGTAACAAGGGTCATAAAAAATAATCTAACAAACATTTAGCAAATACATTACAGGAGAAGCACAATACAATAGACAAACACATAAAAGGCTACCATGAAGGACAAGCCAATCAAGAGCATCACGTACTCTCCCCGTCTTGGTTTATATCATTTAGGTAAGGTGGGAAACTTGCAAGAGGGAATATATCCAGCATAGTAGGAATAATAGCCAATTCAAAACAAGGATACTCTTGAGAATCCCAATGTTTGATACTAGGTGTAATTATCAGTTGTGTGGAAAGTATATGAGGTAAATCAATATCAAGATCAATAGTCTCATATTCATAATTGACATCAATAGGATCATCAAGAGTATCTTCTTCATCAAGATTAATCAAAATAGAATCTAAGATGCGAATATAATCATCATAATCATTCATCTTAACATCATTATGAAAATTAACTTCCTCCAACACATCCTGGTCAAAAGAAGGTAAAGAATTCCAAAGAACAAAGGCACAGGCCCTAGCATGAGATCAATGCTTCTTACGATGTTCTTTGGCAGATTTGTTACATTTTTTCTTGTTTGAAATATGTTGAGAACTAGGAGGAACAACAACTAGTTCCTTCACAGGTTCTATAGGAGGATTAGTAGGACTCTCAGTAGGCTACAAAGTGATACTAGGAGTTTGATTAACATAACTAAAACTAATGGATAAAGGAGGTATAGAAGGTATAGGTAAAATAACACGGTTAAGATCCATATGAGGCATGCTTAACTCAAGAATCTTTTGATTTTTATAGGATTGATATGAGAAAAAAAGGTTATCATGTCAAGAAGGAAATGAATTAGGTAATGAAGGCCAAAAGAAGTCAAGGTTAGCACAATCCCTAGGCCTAGAAGGTTGATATAAACTATGATTAATCATTTGCACCACTTTATTATGAATGAAGTTAATACACTTGTGGATAGGAGAAGCAACGACATGCATGGCAGTAAACCAAGGAAAACCAATCTTAACTTGAAATTGATCAGATGTAGGGACAATAAGGAAGGTAGTGTCCACAACTTTACCAAAATGTTCAACAGGTAAATTAATAGAACCAAATGATGGATAGAGAAAAACATTACAAGTTTGAATCCACACATCCAATGTATCATAATAATCACATTGTAAGTTCTTCATAAAAGGGTTTTCTTCAGTGATGAAATTGACTAAGGAAGTAGGATCAATAAGACAAGCATGTGTGGGTATCTTAGAAATCATAGCATAAATGTAGAGGGGACCATCAAGAGCCTTAACAGTCTCAGAATCATCAAAGGTGATAAAGAGTTCCTAAGGTCTTTTATCCTTAGGCCGTCTTGAAGGTTTATATTGAGGTTTCAGTTTAGGTTGAGGTAAAATTTGAAGTTGAGGTTGAGATGGAAGAACTTGAGAAGGAGGTTGATATTGAGGCTGGGGTGGAGAGACATGTTGAGGAAAAACAACATGCTCCATATGGTTAACAATATGATTGACAACATCCATCTTTGAATCATAAACCATGTCCATAGAAGATGGCTGAACAATGGTATTAGTATCATGTGTAGGAAAAGGATTCATATAGATTTGAAGGTTTTGATTAGGAGGAGAGATAGATTTGTTCCCACCACCATCAAATTTATCAACATATAGAGCATTAGAATCAACTAAGTCTTGAACCTTATGTTTTAGAGAATAACACTTCTCACTATCATGGCCATTCTGATGATGGTATTGAAAAAAGGATTTGGGATCAAAGGGTTTTGATGCCATCGTAGTAGGAGGTAAAGTAATCATATTAGAATCCAACAATTTACTTGTAATAGAATGTAAAGATTCAGAAAGAGGAGTAAACATATGATTTAAACGAAAAGAAATGGATGCAGAAGTAGCATTGTGAGATGCAAAAACAACTTGATTAGCAACTGCATTTGCTTGTTTATTGATTTTGACATAATTGTTAGGCTTTTGAAACTTGTTGGGATTAGGAGCAGCATCACTCTTATTAACTGGAACATGAGCCATTGGAATGTTTCTCTCAAATTGACTCACTTGTAATTGATAATGATGAAGCACTGCACAAATTTGTTGAAGAGAGGTAAATTCAGTAAGAAAAATCTTATCTCTAATATCCTTTTGTGAATTTGAAATAAACATATGCTGAATATCAATATCACAATCATGATAATAAATTTGAGCAATGCTTCAATCAAATTTTCAGTCAACATGATATAATATCTACTAATAAATTCATTCAATTTTTCTTTAGTATTTTGTTTACAATGAATCAAATCAGTTAAGGACACTTGTGGACCAATGCTATTTTGGAACTCTTGAATAAAGGTATTAGCAAGTTTTGGAAAATAATCAATAGAATAAGGTGGCAATGAACAATACCATTGCAAGGCCTTATCACGAAAGGTTATAGCAAACAACTTGGCTAAAATCCTATGGTCATGATCATAGTCACTACAAAGGATTTGAAATGTTTTAATATGAGTGACAGGATCACCCTTACCATTGTAATCCTTGAGATGAGGCATATTGTCTTACTGAGGGACAGGAGCACGGATAATGTCTAGGGATAAAGGACTACCCATGTCACATGTAGGAATACTAAACTTGGATTGATTTAAAGATGCAAGTTGTTGTTGTAAAGAGGAAACAACTTGAGCTAGACTAATGATGGTGGAATCATTAGAAGAAATAGGAGGCATAGAAACATTAGGAACACTAGGAAAAGTGTAGGAAGTGGCGAAAATAGAAGACACAACCAGTGGAACATTTGGAACCGTAGTTGGAAGAGGATTGGAATAAGCAAACGTAACACTATGGTATGAAGGCTTGAGATAGGTAAAGACACTAGTGGGACACTCATAGGAAGAGATGGAAGTGGAAGATTCAATGCTAGAGGATTGGAAAGTAAGAGATGTAGTCACTAAAGGAGGAGTGTAAGTAGGATTTCTAGCTAAAGGAACAAAAGAAGGTTCCACACTAGTGACAGGAGGAGTAAATCCTAAATCTTGAGCTTCTTGAGCTAAAGGTTTAACATTTAAATGCACAATATGAGTAATATCATGCAAGAGATTAACACCTTGATCACTATCATGAAGGAATTTCTTAAGAGCCTCTATTTCTTAGATAGAATCTTGATTATGGTATTCTTGAATAAGCCAATTTCTGATTTTATCAAGTTTAGTTGACAATATTTGGACTTGCTCAGGAGGAACTCTTAAAGCATCATCCTCATCATGAGATGAGTGAGAATAGTTATTCTATATAGAAGGATTGGAATCATGAGTGATCAAATTGTCATCCGGGATCCTAAGGAAAGGAGAGGAAGACTCAGGATCAAAGGAACCCATAAGTTTGCGACTTCTTCTAGCCGAAATATTATAATTAGGACTAGAGGTAGTAAAGCTCATACACCAATGCAATGTAAATGAACTAAACCAAGAAAATGTAAATTCAAGAACATAAAAGAAGGCTAATCTAATATGCAAGCAAGATCTAGCATGAAATGTAAATCTAACACTAAAAAGAGAAATTTGTCTATCATGGGTTCACCAAAATGTAAAGGATAAAAAGATGTGGGGTTGAATGAGGTGTGAATGTGATAAATTTATATGTTGTAAGGTATGAAATGATGTTGAGGGGAAGATAAGATTCTCTTCCTAGCCCCAAATTTCACAAAGAAAAGATCCAATTTGATAAACCATAAGAAAATGGTTAATGCACAAATGCATCAATCGATCAGAAATAAGATGAAAGAAGAAAGCCTTAAAATATAGAATAATGGATGAAGAGTATGTAATAGATTTTTAATTTATTAAGACCTTAATTGAAATGAATGGAATAAAAGTACTAACCTCAAAATATAGAAGATCTGGAAAATCCTATTTTTGGATGTCTGTGTTGAGTTTTAGGAAATTTTACAACCAGATCTGGAACAAAAACCCAGAGACAAACAAAAAATAGAAATATTTTTCCTTTCTGAGTCAGGTCAACCTTGACCTATTTGCGGGGGCTCAATCATACCCCACAATGTCGACTTTGACTTGCACTACTCTGACGAAAGTTTTGTTTGTAGATCCCAGAAGTTGGTCAAAAAGGTATACAAATATGTTCCTAAATTTGATGTCATGTACCTATACCTAAAAGAAAAATGGTTTTTTTGTTGGGGAGGGGTTTTCCTTGGTCAAACCCTAGTTTTGGAATTAACCTTAAAGTATAATTGAAATTGCATAAATAAACAAAGAAAATAAACCAATTCACCTTGCCTGTATAGAAACCCTTGTGGAGGATTCAAATCCTTGAATCCACAAGTATGTATGCACCAAATGAATGTAGAATGTACAATATAGGATGTAGGATGTCTCAAATCAATTTATTGTAGATCTTCAACACAAATCTTGAATGGATCTTGGAAAAGGAAGAGGCTTGCATGGATGTGGATGGAGAAATCTTCAATAAGAGGGCTCCATAGAGCTTGGATCCTTCAATTGCTACCAATGGATCTCCTTGATGAATTGAATCCTTGAATGTGCTTGCTTCAATAGATCATGCATAGAGTTTGGATGGATGAAATTTCTTCTTGAGTCTTAGCTTACTTCTTGCTTAGGTGCTTCAAGTCTTAGATGTTAGAGAGAATGAGAGGAGAAGGCTTCTTTATATATCAATCTCAGGAACAATATTCTAGAGAGGCCTACATAGGAGAATTAAATTACAATTAGATCTATACCCTTATAACTAGACCTATATTATATATAATTTCAAGAGTCATTTCCTCAAAGACCGAAACAGACAACCCAGAAGTGGGAACTAAATCCTTCCGAAGCCCAACATTCAAAAACCCCAGAAACTTGAAATTTGGACCCTAGGTCAGGGTTGAGGTCAACTCTAACCTAGGTCAGGGTTGAGGTCGACCTTGACCTAGGTTAGGGTTGAGTTTGATGTTGACCCATAAGGTTGACCTTGACCCTGAGGTCAAGGAACTCAGATTTGTAGATTAGGGTGCTAGAAATAGGTCGGAGAGAAGTGGAAATGGGGTAGAATAGGGGGAAAAGATAGATCCAAGTCAAAGACCCATTCAAGGCACTTGACATGACCCCAAACCACTTACTTGGATGGCTAAACTAGTCCAAAATGGACGTGCTTCCATTTTCTGACTATACAGTTGCATATGTAAGAAGTAATTTAACAGCTTCAATTATAGCTACAGGGGAAAAGGTATCTTGAAAATAAATACCTTCCATCTGTGAATACCCTTTGCATACCATTATATATTTTTTCCAAACCAATTTTCCATCTAAATTCAACTTCTTCTGAGTACCCACTAACTTCTAATCACATTCTTGTTCATAGGTCTGGGAACAAGAGTCCAATTCTTGTTCTTCTCAATCTGGTCCAACTCTTATCTCATTTATTTTATCCAACTCTCATCATTACAAGCTTCTTTTACATCTTTAGGCTCACATTCAAATATAAAACATGTTTCATCTCTATCAATTCTTCCTCAAGTTTGAACACCTCTATTCTTATCACTAATAATAGCATTTTCAGAATGATTAATCCTTACATATCGTGGATTCCTTGAAATAGGATTTGTAGCAGACCCTTCGGTTTCAATATCCTCCTAATTATCCATAGGTTCAACCCATTCATATGATTCATTCTAATCCTGATCTTATTGGATGATATTAGTTTTGGTTACTGATCATCCTGTTGATATTCATGTTTTGTCACTAATGTCAACATATATTTTTGTGGAGAAGACAGACTGGCTACTTGAGTGGAAGAAGCATACATACACTATACAAATGATTTAGAATGATTGAAGATGGATTTTAGCAAAAGGATGTGTGCTGAAATTATTCCTAAGGTCGCTCGACTGAAGGTTACATATTGTGGATGTTACAGTTGATTTGGTGAAGACTGGTTTTCTGGACTGTAACTGTGATTCTGGACAAAGCAGGTCTCTATGTTTTTGGTATATCTTTCTGGTAAAGATACTTCAAATGATGTGAGCTTACTGGTGGACATCCAACATATTTTAGAGTAATGGGTTGAGTTCTATTGTTGTCTTGTTATTGGTGACATCAGCTATGGTGTGTATTCCTGAGAAGACCTATTTACTGGTCGACTTCAGACATGTAGCATTTGAAATTAATTATGAGTGTGGATTGTGGATCTGGAATTATATGTGATGGATTTTAATTGATGCTTACTTTTTATAGGTACCTGTGTATCTTAGAAAGGGGTTATATAATTATTTATATGATGGAAAGCCTAAAGTGGCCAACCTAGTTAATTATGTATTAGGAAAGTTTAACTGGACAACTTAATGAATTATTGTAAGAGGATATAGATGGAACATTTTTTCTTGTGGAGAAGATGTGGTAGAGAAAAAGAGGAAAGAGATGTGTGGAAGCTGTGAAGCTTGTTGACTACTATATAGAGAGAAGATTTGATGATTGTTATACTTCATTGGAACTGACCAAGTAAAGACAGTTGCTATCAGACAGCTCACTGGATTGTTTATTTTCTTTACACACTTGATTTGGATTTTAAATCCTTGAGGGTGGCTTTAACCTTCTTTGGGAAGTGTACCTTGGAAGTGAGCCTACTATTTTCTCTGAATCCTATCAGGGTTTGTCTCCTAAAAGGAACTATGTACTGTAATATTATAACAAGCTCCTAATAGGGCTAATATATTTTTATAGGGATATTATTCTCTCAGTACATTATTTGTGGGTGTTAATTCTGACCAGGGTTTTACCTTTAATAGGTTTTCCTCATCAACAAATATTGTGTTATGGTGTTGGAATTTACTATGTTATCATTTAATTTTTTTGATATGGTTTATAAAGTTTTAAGTCTAATAATCTATACTACAACTGATTCACCCCCCCCCCCCTCTCAGTTGTCTTGTGGACTGTTATCCCTAACAATTGGTATCAGAGCTACTGGTCCTTAGAGAAAAATTTTAACAACTTGAGGTGATCCTGAAGATTATTGGAAACACTGAGAGGGGGGGGGGTGAATTAGTGTTTAGCTAATTATTCAATTTCAGAAATTTTAAACATAAATCAATTGGATATCACTTGAAGCTTAACACAAGATCACATAACACTTAATATTATTATGGGGAAACCTTGATTAGAGGAAAACCCTGGTGGGAATTAGTACCCGCAAATATTGCACTAGTATAATGAACTTGTTAAAGTTCATTTTCCCTATTAGGAGCAGTCTTTACAATGCAAGTACAATGAGAAAGAAGGCTGCAACCTCCTAAGAATTGATATGCACTATATCCAAAAGTGAACTAATGTATATGACATAGATGTTTGATCGGTTCCGATTATACACTTATGCTCTTATCTTCTTTAAGGGCTCTATCTTATGCTGACATATTTGCACTGCTCTACTCTACTTATTTCTTTGACACCATCTACTACAAAATTACATGTCATATATATGTCCATGCCTGAATAGATGCGACTAGAAACAAGACCTTAGTCAGCCCAAAAACAAAATATAAAACGCTTCCAAACTAATTTTATTAAGCGTGATTACATAAGTGATTAAGACATGATTACAAACACACTATAATAGGTGCATAGCCTTTACAAAATATAATGTCATACGCTGATCCAAAATCTGAGGTCGGCTCTGTGCTCTGTTTCCTGAACTGCTAAAGGAACTTCAACTTGTTGTAACTTCTTCATATCATCTTTCTATACCATGTGTCTATAGAATTAACATCTTAACACATATTAAATCTTATATATGAACACACATATCCTGATTCGATCTTTCACACGTGCGTTGGTGCTTTGATTGACTACAAACCTCTATTCTGTTCTGTCTTCCATACTAAGCCATTTTTGTCTTCCAAGTTTTCTTGACAAAACTTTGTATGACTTTGTTGCCATAATGAAAACATAAAATAAGTCATAATTACTCTAATTTTCAACTTGCCAACAATCTCCCCCTTTGTCATTAATGGCAACAAAGGAATGTGGCCAAGTTGTTTTAATCTTAGACTTTACAACAAAAAACTTTATCTCATAACTTATGCTATATATCATATTCCTTTTATAAATTACTCCCCCTTTGACATTAATGGAAAAGGTGTCAAAATTGTCAGTCTCTAGATACTTACTCCATGTATACATCTGGAAAAGTAATTTGAAGATTCTTTATCTCTTGCTGCCAGAATGCCTTTAGTGCATCAACTGTTTGTAGATGGGCGCATAGGGCATATGTAAGATTTTCCATTTTGGTCAAATCCATGTAGGGACCCTGATCATATGTAGCAATTGTGTTATCTATCTATTTGATGTTTTCATTTAAGACTGCTAGAGAGGGTGCCAGTGCATTTCTCAGTTGAGTCTACTTGATTCTTATCTTATTGATCTCAAACTTTTCCTTTTCAATCTTGTCCAACTGACTTTGATATATATTGTTGCATACATTAATATCTTGTGAGGATGTATCAATTTATTTTCTAATATTTTCAACAAAGATGTCAGCTTCCTCAATCTTCTTGATGTGTTCTGAGGTGAGTTTTACTCTGTCCATGCAATTTTCTATTACCTTTCTTCCTTTTGATGCCAACTCTTTCAGAATTCCTTGACCAATCTTCAATGAATTTAGATCTAAATAAAATTTCTTTACCAATTCATTCAATCTTTCCTTCTTGTACTCATCTTCTGCAATTTTAGTAGCAGAGTCTACTAAGCTTGTGAAATGTGATTTGAAGCTAGTTAGAATGCTGTCAACATCATCAACTGACTGAATCTTAGTTATTTTCTTATCTATAGGCACTAGATCATTCAAAAATTTTACTGTTTCCAGAAAGAGGGGATTTCTCATAACATGTTTCTCTTTGGATTTTTCCATGGCTAGCACATTTATCTTTATCAAATCTTCTTCTCCCCATTCATCTAAGCTTGCTGAATCAGGGGTCAAGCTTGACAACAATGAGGTTACTAGTTTTCTAGGAGTGAATATAATATTTTTATTGGCATCCATACATTCATTTTTCATTGGGATCTACATAGAGGGTAGTTCATCCTTTTTTCCTTCATCTAGACCTATGGTGTCCTCTACAGGAATTTGTTCTTGCTGCAAAGAAGTGTCATCAGTGCATGCCTTCTCAGTTTCTTCAATTTTCACAAATGAATCCTCAAACTTGTTCAATTCATTATCTAAAGTTGTCATTGCTATCTCAACATAATTGATTGTAATTGTTTCTTTTGAATCTTTTACTGTCACTGAGGGTGATGGAGCTTTAGGCATTGAATCATGTAGACCTGTCATAGAAACATTAGAAGTCTCTGGTGCTTTATCTTATTTTGGAGGGACTGGAGTCATTTTAATTGTAGGTGTTGTTGATGGATACATGTGTCTATCCATAAACACTTGTGAAAATGATTTTTTAGTCTCTTTCCCAACTAACTCATAATTATTGTTCATTATATGAAGAGTCCTTGTCTTGGTTATCAGATGAGGTTTTACCAAGTCTAGCAGAATTACTTTTTCTTCATGTGAACAAACAAGGAGAAGATTATCTAATGTTTCTTCTCTAATCCTTATATCTTCCTCAATTGCCTATCTTTTCATTAGTTCTAGTATGTTCCATAATTTATCTGGTATCATTGTCTTAAGTTCTAGAACTAAATTTTTGAACTTGATCATGTGAGAGATGATCATAGAATGTATTTCTATTTTGTCAATCTCTTGGTACTTGTCATAGACCTTTGCAATTGTGTCTAGTCTTCCTTCATTGACAATTCTATTCTTTAGAATGTTGAGACTAGGTCTGAATCCTACCACAGGAGGGGCTTGAGTGTTCTTTACCTTTCTCCTTGTGGTTCTTGAAGATGGATGACTTGTGGGAACTTGCTTCTTCCTTCTAGTCATCTTACTTGGTACTGATGGTGGAGATGCTTCCAAGTCAATAGTAGTTGAGGGTGTAGATGTACTTTTATCAAATTTCTTCATCTTCTTCTTGGGAACATCATCAGACTTCTTTGTTTTAACTTCTATTTATTTGAGCTCTTTTGCAATCTTAGCTTCCCTAGCTTTGTCTAGATCTTCTTGTGTGACTCCATGAACTTTTAGGATATTAGAAGTAATTCTAGATGCCTTCCTTTTGTTATCAGCACTGTATAGGACATAATCAACTTCATTTTTCTTTTCTTTGTAAGTGCCCCACCTGGGCTCATTGGGATCTTTGGGCACAGACAAAAGAACTTGTGCATATCCTTCCAACACATGTTCCTCAAATTCATATCCAAGTGGGTGATTCCATTTGGATCTGGGCTCAACTGCCTCCATGAAAGTGTAGTCAGTCTCTACCATGAAGCATATGGTCTCCTTATACTTCTCAACTATTTTCTCAGATAATCTGAACCTCTTCTGCATTTTGATCCTGAATGTCTTGATGTCCATGTCCATAGAGTCCTTCACACTACTCTCTGATGTGTCTTTAGTGAAATCTAAGACATAGTGGGTTTGCTTCTGTCTAGGTAAATATTTGCAACCTTACCTACTATGTGGAAGTAGAGATATATGATCAATGAGCCAAACCTGAATATCTTTCTCTTGTCATGCTTAATAGCTTGAATGTTTTCTATAAATTGAGCGCGCAATATCTCACATAGGTTATACTGAGTATTATCTTTTACCATATTTACTGCTACTAGGACAGTAGATGTAGATACACTATTTAGTCGCCTTACGTGCTGAAATTTGTAACCTTGTATCATGGTGAATAGTTTTATGTCATCTTCCTTAATGGGATCAACTATCATACCACATCTATCACTTCTAGATAAGCATGCTTTCTCAACTTGTTTCTTAACATCTTTACCAATTGGAAGAACTGGTTTAGTCTTAGGAAGTCCAGTCATGTTATGGATTAGGTTTGTAGAAATGCAGATGGGAACTTCACCAATCTAGTAGAGGTCATCATGTATCCTACTCATCAAGATTTTAACCCATTCTAGCTCATAGAATTCATGTGCATTAGAATACTCAAAGATAGGGTTATCAGTGAGATGCACGTATTCATCCTTGAATGAATAGTCAAGTTTCATCATTAACGCCATGAGAGGAGCTATACTATTATCCCCAACAGTTTTCTTCTTGCATTAGATGTACACATGAAATTCTTCTACATGTACGACTCCTAGCGGAGTCTCTCCCTCTACATCATCTAGTATGGACTTGAAGGGATGCTTTTTAAACACAAATATTTTACTTTCAGTGATGTCAAATACAACTAGAGTGGCCATACTTACTTGTTTCTTGGATAAATAGGGTTTCATGAAAAATTGAAATGACGTGATTGCTAGGGTTCCAATCCAACTTATGTCTATTCACTTAACTACCAAATCTATTATCTTTTAGTTCTTTGATCCTTAGAGCTCCTGTTCTCTCCAAATTAAGTGATCTCAAATGCAAATGTGAAGATGATTGAATATTTACCAATTTTTATAAAGGTTGCTGCATTTAATGCTTGCTACCGTACGTAGTTTTCATAGAGAGTTCCAAAATTTGTTAAGAATTCATTATAGACAATGTGTGAATCAATACTGCATTATTTTTTTATCACTGACATGAATCCAAAGGTGCATACTTAGAGGTGAGTATACCAGCCATGTAGGGGTTCAGAGCTAGAATAGCTCCCCCTAAGATCATGAGGGTCAAATAATTAGAAGTAGAAGGTGTGTCCACTGAGGATGCATCTACTACCTTGTTCTCTTCATTATCCTTCTTTACTTCAACCCATATTTTATCTAAGTTAGCTTTAGCTTCCACAAACTTAACTTCTCATGATTCTTCAAACAAGGACTTCTTAGGATTCTCTTGTCCTTTTGTTCTTGATCTGTAAAACCTTGAGATGTGTCAATCTTTTCTACATGAGTGAAAAATGATAGGAGGTCTGATGTTGTTATTAATCATGCTACACTACTTGGCTATGTTTCCATTGTAATTACATAACTGACATGTAATGTTTTGCAAGTTTATTTGAGGTTGATTTCTCTAATTGTATTGAGTCTGATTCCTTTGGTTCAGTTGTGATTGGTTTCTTTGATTTGACCTACAATGAATATCCCTATGACCAAACTTATTACATGAGTAAAAATAACCATTGAAGGGTCTTACATCCTTACAATCTCTTTCCAAGTGTCCATGCTTGTTATAGGCATAGAAAGTGTGGTTAATTGTCTTGTGCTTATCTTTTGGTGGTTCTGCTTTAGTTTCTTCAAGAGTTTCAGTTTTCTTTTCTGCTGTAGATTATGTAAGAGATTTCTTTCTTTCTTGTGATGAATTGATCTCAATTTGAGTTGTACTATATCCCATACCAGTGGTATCACCTTTTAGTTTCTTTGCATAAAGTTATGATTAAATTAAATCAAAACTTGTGTCAAGTTTATCAATCTTGTCTTTTGCTCCTGATAATTCAGATTCAATCTTATTATTGATGTTTTCCAATTCCAATATTTTCATATTGGCTTGTATGAGTTCTTCATCTAGCTGTTTATTTTCTTTGTTCTTCTCTTCAATAGTTGTTAGGCTATCAGTTAACTGATCATTCAATTCTTCTATCTTATCCTTCAAAGACTTGTTCTCTTCATTCAGCTTCTTGACCATTTTTCCCAAGTCATTGGTAGAGCAATCTTTTAGATCTTTCCTTATTTTCTTGATAACCATTTGAGAGCCATCAAATTTTAGTTTAAGTTCCTCATTTTCTTTCTCAGATTTGTCTATATCTTCAAGGGCTACTTCAAGATTATTTTTGAAATGTTTAGCTTCTGTTGAATCCATGATCTCCTCAAGTGGTTAAATTTTTCTCTCAGAGGACCAGAGCTCTGATACCAATTGTTGGAAACAATGAGAGGGGGGGTGAATAAGTGTTTACCTAATTATTCAATTTCAACAATTTTAAACATAAATAAATTGGATATCACTTGAAGCTTAACACAAGATCACATAACACATAATATGATTACGGGGAAACTTTTATTAGAGTAAAACCCCGGTGGGAATCAGTACCCACAAATATTGCACTAGGATAATGAACTTGTTAAAGTTCCTTTGCCCTATTAGGAGCAGTCTTTACAATGCAAGTATAATGACCTAGTTAAAGGTCTGACCCTATTAGGAGTCTTTTACAAACAACCCTGTTAGGGTTGAGGACTCACTGTTCAAGAGCTCACTACTCAATGAGAAAGAAGGCTACAACCTCCTGAGAATAGATATGCACTATATCCAAAAGTGAACTACTATATATGACATAGATGTCTGATCAGTTCTAGTTATGCACTTATGCTCTTATCTTGTTTAAGGGTTCTATCTCATGCTGACATATTTAGACTACTCTTCTTATTTATTTGACACTATCTAATACAAATTTTCATGTCATATATATATGTCCATGCTTGAATAGACGCGACTAGAGATAAGACCTTATTTGGCCCAAAAAAATAATATACAATGCTTCCAAACTAATTTTATTAAGTGTGATTACATAATTGATTAAGAAATAAATAAAAACACACTATAATAGGCACATAACCCTTACAAAATATAATGTCATACGCTGATCCAAAATCTGAGGTCGGCTCTGTGCTTTGTTTCCTAAACTGCTAGAGGCACTTCAACTTGTTGTAACTTCTTCATACTATCTTTCCATACCATGCATGTATAGACTTAACATATTAACATATCATAAAGCTTATATATGAACATGCATATCCTAATTCGATATTCTGCATGTGTGTTGGTGCTTTGATAGACTGCACAAACCTCTTTTCTATTCTGTCTTCCATACTAAGCCATTTTTGTTTTCCAAGTTTTCTTAACAAAACTTTGTATGACTTTGTTTCCATAATGACAACATAAAATAAGTCATAATTACTTTGATTGTCAATTTTCCAACAAAGATGACTTACTATAGGAAGGATAGACCAAAGTTTGATCCTAAAAACTTTGACAGTTGGAAGAATAAGATGAGAACACATTTTCTATGTTTGGGAATTAATTACTGGATGATCACAAAGAAGAATGAAAAGATAGCGACTGAGGATGAGTTAGAAAATGATTCTGAAGATAAAAAGAAGTCATTTTCATGCAATATGGTTGCAAGGGAATCTTTGATCAGTGCTCTTTCAGAAGGATAATTCACTGAAGTAAAAGACTTGGACTCTGCACATGAGATCTATACAAGACTAGAAGCATTATATGTTGGAGACAAGTTTACAAAGAAAGAAAAGTTACAGAACTAGAAGACAAAGATGGAATCACTAAAGATGAAAGAAGATGAGAAAATTAGGTCATATGCATAGAGAATGACTAAAGTGGTTACTGACATTAGAAACTCAAGAGGAACTTACAGTGAGGAAGAAGTGATTGCAAAGATACTCAAATCTCTCAAACCTGTATACAGAACCAAAGTACAAGCCATGGAGGAAATTATACCTTTGACACCAAACTTCACCAGAGAAATTTTGATTGTAAAGATAACTACATTTGAGGCTGTAGAATTGGGAGACACTTTACCTAAAGTTGAGTCAGCATTCAAGGCAACCGTGCATAAGAACAAAAAGACCTTATCTGGTAATACAAGCACCAGCAGTGGTGACATAAGAGAAGAGCTTGGATCTTATGTTGATGAATGGGAATAGATACAGGAGGAAGAAAGAAAGATAGATGAAGTTTTGGCACTGGTTACTAGAAGAGAAATGAGAGGTAAGGGTAAATTTGAAGGAAAATTACCTTTGAAATGTTTTTCATGTAACAAGATTGGTCATTTTTCATCTAGATGTCCTATAAGAGTTCGAAAGCACAAACCTAAGTTTTTCAAGTCTAAATATTCAAAAGATAAGAAATGTTATTATACTAGTGAGGGTATATTAGATGATGATGATGGTGACTATGATGAAATTGGATTTATTTCTATTAAGGATAATGTACCTATGCATGAAGAAAAAGCTTTAGTATCTCGAGTTGAAAAGAAATCTGAATCGGTTATAGATAGTGGTTGTTCACATCATATGACTGGAGATAAAAAAACAAGTTTGTGAGTTTGAAAAGACATGATGGAGGTGTTGTCAGATTTGGTGACAATACTCCCAAGCTTATTATTGGATTTGGATCAATCTCTTTGGATGGAAAGACTAACACTGACAATGTATTACTTGTTGATGGACTTAAGCATAATTTGTTGAGTGTTGGACAGTTAGTGGACAAGGGTTATCAATTGAACTTCATTAATGGGAAATATTCTATCAAGAGTAAAATAGGAGACCTGATCACATCTGGTACTAAATCCATAGGTAATGTATTTGAATTGAACGCATCTGAAGCTTCTTGTTTTATTGCAAAGGTTGATGATATTTGGTTATGGCACAGAAGATTTTGTCATTATAACTTTGATAACATTGTGAAGGAAAGTACAACTAATGTAGTAAGAGATCTACCTTGGACTGTAAAGCCATCTAACACTATGTGTAGGGAATGTGTTATGGGGAAGCAGACTAGAAGCACTTTTAAAAGAAAATCTTATTCAGAAAAAGTGAAGTTGGATATAGTACATATAGATCTGTGTGGTCCTACACGAACAAGATCATACTATGGTGAAAGGTACTTTATACTATTTGTTGATGACTTTTCTAGAATGATGGGGGTTACATATTTAAGAGAGAAATCTAAAGCATTTGAAAAGTTCAAGTTCTTCAAATAAAAAGTTGAGAATGAATCTAGTTTAAATTTGAAATGTTTGAGATCAAACAAAGGAGGATGGTTTATAATAGAACTATTTAATACATACTATGAAGAAAATGAAGTACACAAACAGACTTCAGCCCCTAGAAATCCACAATAGAATGTGATAGCAGAGAAAAGAAACAAAACTATATTAGATGCTACAAGGACTATGTTGCTGGAAGGAAATGTGTCACATGTTCACTAGAGAGAAGTAGGTGGGACTGCTATGTACACACTAAACATAATTTAGATCAGAGAAGGTACAAATAAAACTCCTTATGAATTATGGTTTAATCATACACCTAATGTGAAATATTTCTAAATATTTGGAAGTAAATGTTATATCAAGAGAGATGATGAGATAGGAAAGTTCAATGCTAGAAGTGATGAAAAATATTTCCTGGTTATTCCACTAAGAGTAAAACTTATAAATTTTTTAATCTAGGATTGAGGAAATTGATTGAAAGTCCCAATGTGAGGATAGATGAAACATTTCAGATTCAGGAAAGGATATATGATTGTGGTCAGATTACAGAAACAAAAGAGGTTACTATTGAACCTAAAGAATCTTTGATGATTGACAATGAGATTGAAGATGAACAGACTGAAGCTACTGAGACATTGAATACACCAAGGTATGTTAAGAAGAATCATCCTGAAGATCAAATTATTGGTGATGCAAGAAAAGGCATGATGACTAGATCTAGAGTTAGAGATGAGATCTGTTTGATTTCTCAAGTTGAGCCAAAGACTACTGATGAAGCATGTTGAGATGAATCTTGGACTAAAGCCATGGAAGAAGAACTAGAATAAATAAAGAAAAATAATACTTGGGAATTGGTTCCAATACCTAAGAAAAAAAATGTGATTGACACTAAATGGGTTTTTAGAAACAAGAAGGAATAGTTGTAAGGAACAAGGATAGATTGGTATGTAAAGGCTACTCACAACAAGAAGAAATAGACTACGAAGAAACATTTTCTCCTATGGAAGATGTGAGATCATTCCTTGCTTATACTGCACATAAATACTTTAAGGTTTATCAGATGGATGTGAAGTCAACATTATTGAATGGTGATCTAGAAGAAGAAGTTTGCATTGAGAAAACCGATGGTTTTCCTTTGATAGATGATTAAAACATGGTTTGCAAACTAAAGAAAGCATTGTATGGACTGAAACAAGCACCAAGGGCATGGTATGCAAGACTGGACAAATATCTGCTTCATCTTGGTTTCAGGAAAGGTAATGCAAATAGTAATTTATACTTAAAAACTGAAGAAGATGGAAGCTTGATTATAGAAGTTTTTTTTTATGATATCATTTTTGGAGGCAATGATAAGATGAGTAAGAATTTTTCTAAAGAAATGGAAAATGAATTTTAAATGTCAATGATTGATGAGATGAAATTTTTCCTTGCTTTGCAAATTAATCAGAGTAAGAATGGAATTTTTGTATCTCAGACCAAGTATCTTAAAGAAATGTTGAAAAAGTTTGGAATGGAAGATTGTAAACCTATTGGAACACCTATGGTGACGGGAAAAAAATTGACTAATAGTGATGAGACTAAAAGTGTTGTTCAAACTAAGTACAAATCGATGATTGGAAGTCTACAATATCTAACACACACTAGACCAGATATTACCAATGCAGTTGGAATTTTGGCTAGATATCAGGCAGATCCTAAAGAAACACATTTTGCTGCTGTGAAAATAATTTTTAGATATGTGAAAGGGACAATAGAATATAGATTATGGTATGAAAAATATGATGATTTTACATTGTAGGATTTTACTAATGCTGATTGGGAAGGTAATGTGGATGACAGGAAGAGTACAAGTGGTGGTGCATTTTCCCTTGGGAAAAGGTTGGTTTCTTGGTTGAGCAAGAAGTAGAACTGAATTTCTCAATCTACTGCTTAGTCAGAATATGTTGCTGTTGCAATAAATTGCACACAAGTTGTTTGGATGAAACAACTGTTGGAAGACATCAAAATAACATTAAAAGAGCCAGTGGTTATTCATCGTGATAACACTAGCACAGTAAACATGTCAAAGACTCATGTAATGCATTAAAAAAATAATCATATTTCTATTAAGTATCATTTCTTGAGGGAGAAGGTAGAAAATAAAGAAATTAGATTGGAGTACATTAGCACAAAGGAACAAATAGCACATATATTTACCAAACCTTTGCCAAAAGATGCTTTTGAATATCTCAGAGGAATGCTTGGGGTGGTGGCCCCTCCTAGTGGTAATTAATTGATGTAGGTATCCACCATTCTAGTGGTTTTCAGAGCTATATCACTCTCTAGACTTGATGTATGGATCCACTCCTTAGGGGGAGTGATCGTACAAGAACACTATGGAGTACATTTGGGTGATCATGCACCTAATTGTTGGACATGAAGATTTGAAAAAGATACACCTTAAAAAATACTATAGATGAGTTATGGCACCCTTTGCCATTGCTTCCAAAGGGGGAAAGGGATCTATGTGAAAATCTCTACTATTTTGGGGAGACTTGTGTTGAGGATATTGAGAAGATTATATTGAGAGAGAGTAATTTTGGGTTGATTCATATGGATTTTCCCATATGTTGCCATCAATGATGAATGGGGAGATTGTTGGATGATATCAGTTTTGGTTACTGATCATGTTGTTGATATTCATGTTTTGTCATTGATGTCAACATATATTTTTTTGGAGAAGACAGACTGGCTACTTGACTGGAAGAAGCGTACAGACACTATATGAATGATTCAGAATCATCAAAGTTGGATTTTAGTAGAAGGATGTGTGCTGACCTTATTCCTAAGGTTTCTTGATTGAAGGTTACATATTGTGGATGTTACAGTTGATTTGGTGAAGACTACTTTTCTGGATTGTAACTGTGATTTTGGACAGATAAGGTCTTTGTGTTTCTGGTATATATTTCTAGCAAAGATACTTTAGATGATGCAAGCTTACTGGTGGACATCTAACATATCTTAGAGTAATGGGTTGAGTTTGATTTTTGTTTTGTTACTGGTGACGTCAGTTGTGGCGTGTATTCTAGAAAAGACCTATTTACTGGCTGACTTCAGACATGTAGCGTGTGAAATTAATTATGAGCATGGATTGTAGATCTGGAAGTATATGTGATGGATTATAATTGATGTTTACTTTTTATAGGTACTGTTTGTATCTTAGCAAGGGGTTATATAATTATTTTCATGATGGAAAGCTTGTTGACTGTAGGATATAGAGTAGGGTTGATGATTGTTATACATCATTGGAACTGCCCAAGCAAAGGCAGTTGCTATCAGAAAACTCACTGGATTGTGTATTTAATTTACACACTTGATTCATATTGTAAATCCTTGAGGGTGGCTTTGATCTTCTTTGGGTAGTGTGCCTTGGTAGTGAGCCTAATATTTTCTTTGAATCCTAACAGGGTCTATCTCCTAACAGGGACTGTGTACTGTAATATTGTAACAAGCTCCTAACAGGGCTAATATATTTTAACAGGGATACTATACTCTTAGCATGTTATTTGTGGGTGTTAATTCCCACTGGGGTTTTACCTTTAACAGGGTTACCTTGACAACAAATATTGTGTTATAGTGTTGGCATTTACTATGTTATCATTTACTTTTGTTGATATGGTTTATAAAGTTTAAAGTTTAATAATCTATACTACAACTGATTCATCCCTCCTCTCAGTTGTCTTATGGACTCTTATTCTAACATAGTTGGATTATGTAATTCCACAATCTAATTATTCTCTTCAACTATGTCATACCTGCAAGTTCTTTATGATATTTTTACATTATCATCTACTCTAACATTTTCACTTTCAACAATCTTCTTCAGTCTATAGTTATAACATGTATATGCTTTTTCTCTTTCTGAAGTATCCAAGAAAAATTCCTTCATCACTTCTAGGATCAAACTAGCCAATATCCTCATCTCTCTTAATATAACATTTTCTACCAAATACTCTAAAGTATTTCACTATAGGAGCATGACCATACCAAATTCATAAGAAGTCTTACCGGTCCCTTACTTTATTCTAGCACTGGGTTCAAGGTATGAACTACAGTGCTCACTACTTCTCTCTAGTAGATCTGTGGAACATTTCCTTCAATCATCATAGTCTTAGTTGTTTCTAGGATAGTTCTATTCCTTCACTCTACAACACCATTTTACTATGGGGTCCACAGAGAATAAGTATGCCTCTTTATCCCATGTTCTTCACAAAAAGCATAAAATTCACTGGATAATTCTCCTCCTCTGTCCGATCTTAGGAACTTCAATCTCTATCCAAACTCTGTCTTAGCAATCATCTTGAATATCTAAAATTTATGAAAGTCTTTTGATTTTTCTCTAAAAACTGTAACCCACATCATTCTTGAATAATCATTAATGAATAAGATGAAATATATATCCCCATAATAACTTCTTGTCTTAGTAGGACCACACAAGTATGTATGTACAAAATCTAATAATCCATTTGAGGTGTATGCATTACTCTTAAAAGTAGATCTAGCTAACTTTCCTAATTAACATTCCTTGCACATATTGTTAGGCTTCATCAACTTAGGAAAATCTCTTACTTCATTAGTAATGCTAACCTTCATCATATTATCAAAGTTTAAATGATAAAATATTCTATGCCAAAACCAACTGTCATCTACCTTAGCAATCAAACATTTATTCTCAATAGTTTTCAAATTAAATAGGTTACCAATAGTCTTTGTACTTGATGTAATAATTTTTCCTTTGCTTCCAATGATTTTTCATACTCCATCCATGAACTCTAATTTGTAACCCTTATCTAGTACTTGTTCAACACTCAACAATTTTTGTCCTAATCCTTCAACATACCTGCTTGTTGAAGACAATTATTCAATTGTGTATTGTCATTGATGTATAAATAAATGTAGTGATGTTACACAAATGCCTATACCTAAACTGAGAACAATCATTGTAGAAGACTCATATATCATCCAAAGTAATTTTTTAGTTCTAACCGAGTTCACTCGCACTATACAGTAATGACAAAGCATTGAAGAATTACAGTGTTAACCGAGTTATACATTTAGTGTTAGCGGACTAACAATAGTTTACACTTTATGTTTAATTGGTTATATGCAACCGACAGACTTAAGTTTTATTATTTATTTGGAATTTTATTCAAGCCGACTTGACAAGACCTATCATATATCTACAAGGTCAAGTTTATATTGAATATGTGTGAAGAAATACATGGCAAAGTTTTGATATGAAGAGTGAAGGCGAAATAAGAAGAAATTTTGATTAAGAACAGAACATCCAAATCGAGCTGCAACAGAATAAATGATCATTGAGGATCTAGTTTAAAGCCAGAGTAGAGATCTGAATAAGAAAAGATAGTTTCTTCATCAACCAGGTCAACCCATTGTTACTCTCTAACAATTGTAGCAGTGATCCAAATCTCTTTACAGATTAGACTTAATAGTCTTTCATAAATCCTCTCACAAGGTGACATTTCTACATTGAAGTGTTTGAGGACCTCTAACAAGGCCACTCCTTATAGGGTGATTAAATCCTCTAATAGGGTCACACCTAACAGTGTGTTTTGTAACCTTTAACAAGGTTGGCTCCTAACAGGGCTCACTTCAGAAGAGTGAAAAAATAGTAACTAGTTGTAATTGGTAGTTTTCCTAGATTGGGTTTCCATGTTAAATATTGGTGTCATCTATGTACAAGTTATTATCTTTATGCTTTATGTTTCTGCACTTAATCACTAAAGGATAAATCACAGTAATATTTTAAGATTTCTCTGTTAACTGAGTAACAACATAATATCATTGTTAACTAAGTAATAGTGATAAGTTTGATTAAGACATCTAAGGGACTTGTATTTATTTTTTGGTAACTTATTCACCCCTCCCCTCTTAGTTACTCAACTCATTTCCAACAATCAGTATCAGAGAATTTGGTGCTTTCAGGGAGGTTTCAAGGCCTAAGCTAAAGATCAGAGATGTCTTATAGAAGGGAGATCCCCAAGCTTAACAAAGACAACTTTGTTGCATGGAAAGAGTTGATGAGGCTACATATATCTACTATTGGAGATACTATTTTTCAATTCTTGGATCACAAATATGTGGAACCACCGAGACCTATGCCTATGGATCAGATGGTGGACATGAAGAATCATAACATAATGATGATTGATATAGCTTCTTCACTCAGCTATTCAAAATTTGATAAAGTGAAGGATTTCCCTACTGCCTATGATATGTGGAAGAAACTACATGATATCCATGGAGGAGATGAAAATTTAAAGAGAGCCAAAGAAGAAAGTCTTAGAGGATAGTTTTATCATATTAAAATGAAAGAAGGAGAAGACAATGTGTGTGAATTAATACACCTTCATGAAATTAGGATTAATAACTATAATTTTATTGAAAGAAATAACAATTTAACCTAAAAAATTGTAATTAAAATCCATGACATCTCATGTTTCTCTAACTAGGCTTTTCAAGTNAGAAGGAGAAGACAATGTGTGTGAATTAATACACCTTCATGAAATTAGGATTAATAACTATAATTTTATGGAAAGAAATAACAATTTAACCTAAAAAATTGTAATTAAAATCCATGACATCTCATGTTTCTCTAACTAGGCTTTTCAAGTAGAGCTCTCAGCCTTAATCTCCACTAGTTACCATCCTAGAATGAGAAATTGATGCAGGAGCATCCCAGGGTAGTTGGCTATCCTGCATGTTTGGGAGATTTGATGGAGTCATATGGACTTATTTTCATGTGTGAGGGGTTTGGTAGAGTTGGATAAACCTACTTGGGTCTTGGGTAATTGGTTTTGATGTATTTAATGGAACTTGGCATGGTCTTGGTTGCTTAGCATGGACTGGGAGGAGCTCGGCCTTGCTTAGGAATTTGGTGCCTATTACAGGACATATAATTAATTTTCCACAAAGAGTTAGATGATGAAAATTTCAAGGATTGAAGAGGGCCTAGATTTCTACCTACGGTTTGACGCACGAGTCCTAATTCATCCGGAGCTAGGAGATATTACAATTTTACTAATACATCAATTTTGGGCATTTAATTGTTGTTGTTGGCCGACTTGTGGCATTTAATTTATGTGTTTGTATTTAATTTATGTTTTGGGCTGACCTATGGCTTAGATTGGTATAATTAGGGGTTGTGGGGGAAGTCTTTAGTGATTATTCATCCATCCTAGAGCAGAGGAAGAGGCAGAGGAGTGAGTTTTGAGAGGAACTAGTAGTTGTGGCTTGGGAAACAAGGAGATTGCTTGGTGGGCTTGCGAGCACAAGTTTGGATCTTATTGGAGGTTTCTACCATAGTGTGGCTAGGGTTTGGTTTGGATCTTGTGAGATCTTGTGGAGTTCCTCTTGTAATTTCATTGTATTTGGCCATAACCTGGAAGGCCTTATAGTCGGGCATGTTGGATGAAAATATGATGATTCTATTATGAGTATTCGCATTGTGTGGATCTAAATCTCTGTTTTGTTATTTTTTTTTCCATTGTGTGGTTATTTTCTGGGGCTAGGACATCTCCATTTGGGATTCTCCTACCTTGCCCTTCATCAAGTGGTATCAAAGTGAAGGTTGTTCCTGAGTGTGTGGACAGAGCACCAAAGGTGAGGCAGTTTGCACTAGGACTGTGGAGAGGATTTTTGAAGATTTCAGAAGATGGTTCCGAGAAGATTGAACCCTAGGGAAATGGATGATCTTCGTGATACTGTGGAAGAAAGGGTCTTAGAAAAGATTAGGGCAGAACTCAGATCTGAGCCTGCACTAATGAAGAGTGATATGATTGCTGAGATTGTAAGTGCTTTAGGTGGTGTGCCTCGACATGTGGGTACTGAAAATGGTTATGAGGAAGCTAATGAAGACTTTGAGACTACTAGATCAAGTGGTAGA
>MU225400.1:1485060-1495492 GCA_018584345.1 Thuja plicata | reverse complement strand
ATTATGGATTATGGTATAAGAAAGGAGGAAACTTTGATTTAAATACTTTTACTGATGTTGATTGGGAAGGAAGTGTTGATGATAGAAAATGCACCATTGGTGGAGCATTATTCCTTGGAAAGAGGTTAGTCTCTTGGACCAGCAAGAAACATAATTGGATCTCTCAGTCTATAGCAGAGGAAAATTATGTTGTTGCAGTAGTAAATTGTTCAGATATCATATGGTTCAAACAATTATTGTCAAGTATGAAGGAGGAAATCAAATAACCAATCACTATCCACTGTGACAACACTAGTGTAATCAACATTTCAAAGAACCCTATGATGCATACTAAGACTAAGAACATTGCATTAAAGTATCATTTGTTGAGGGAATTGATTCAGGACAAGGAAGTAAGGTTGGAATATGTGAATACTAAAGAACAAATTGAAAACATTTTCACAAAAACTTTACCTAAGGATGCATTCTTGTATCTTAGAGGAAAGATAAGGGTGATTCCCATAACTAAGGCTCAATAATGGACATATTAGTGATGCATCAACTGAGCTATAGAAAAGATTTAACAAGTTGATGTAGATTGTCAGAGCTTATTGCATATGAATCAGTACATTAGGTACACTACAATTTCATTTGATAGATTCTTTGGCATTTGGATGTCAAAGAGGGAGATATTTTTGATGTCATGCCAAAGAAATTATTAAGGGAAAGATTATTGATGACAGAGGGACAAATTTTATCAGAAACAAAGAATGATGTAAGAGAGATAAATTTGTATTTCAGTGATTGTGAAGACAGGGGGAGTTTTCTGGATGAGAATAAGAATGAAGCTAAGGACATTAATAAAATTTTATCCTTGTTTATGTTTCTCTAAAATTATTTGTATTATGACATTTTGTGTTTCCATCAATGCCAAAGAAGGATATTTTTGAAGACAATTATTCAATTGTGTATTGTCATTTATGTATACACAAATGTAGTGATGTTACACAAATGTCTATACCTAAACCAAGCATAGTCATTGTAGAAGTCTCATATATCAGCCAAAGTGATTTTCAGTTCTAACTGAGTTCACTCAGGCTATACAGTAATGGTCAGGCATTGAAGAATTACAGTGTTAACTGAGTTATACATTTAGTGCCATCTGACTAACAACAGTTTACACTTTATGTTTAATTGTTTATATGCAGCTGATAGACTTAAGTTTTATTATTTATTTGGAAGGTTATTCAAGACGAATTGACAAGGCCTATCATATATATACAAGGTCAAGTTTTGATTGAATGTGTTTGAAGAAATACATGGCAGAGTTTTGATATTAAGAGTGAAGGTGAAATAAGATGGAATTCTGATTAAGAACAGAACATCCAGACTTAGCTACAATACAATATTTGATCAGTGAGGATTTGTTAGAATAGTCCCAAAGGATAAATGAGAGCGGGGGTGAATCAGTTATCAGTAACTTTAGTTCTTTTACTTCCTTAACTTTAGAATACAACAAAGTAAATGCTTAATCAGATAACACAGTACACAACACACAATTTGATTACAGGGAAACCAAATGGTAAAAACCTCGATGGGAATTAGCACTCACAATAAACTATACTTGTTTATAGTAATCCCTGTTAGAAGATATTTCAAACCTGTTAGGAGTTGTACATTACAATGAAATAAGTATAGTGACCTGGTTAAGGTTCGGACCCTGTTAGGATTCTTTTACAAATAACCCTGTTAGGGGTGGTGGACTCACTATCCTAAAGCTTAGTGCTTGATGGTGAAGGCTACAACCTCCTGTATAATAGATATGCACTATATCTGATGTTGAACTGTAGAGTAGACCTAATGTCTTGATCAGGTCCAATGTATTACAATCTTTCACTTCTTCTTCACATAGACTCTTGATTAATGAACCAACTCTGATAATCTGATGTGTACATCTTTCTTCTCTTTTCATATCATTCACACTTAGTGTTCACAAATGAACTACTATAAGTATCTTCTCCAAATTAGAAGGTCATGTTTGCTCTTAGAAACACTTCAACAACACCTTAGTCAGCTTAACTAAGCACACAAACAATATTAAGTCCACGCAAGTCAAACTGAATAGACACGACGCTTCACTGAGTCAGTTTCACCAAATCAACTCAAACAACACGATCTTAATATAATATGATAGGCACGTTTAACCAAATATAGTTAACTCATAACTAACCATGAATATACACATACATATCCTAAAGGTAGGTGCAACTCAAGAAACATGTTATATATGTCGGCCCTAAACTGTTACACTTCCAAAACTGTAATTGCCAATAACAGAATTGCATAACTTTACTGAAACATCATATCTGGGTCTATGTGTATGAACATAACATAATAAACATGTCAAAAACATGTATTTATCCACACAAGTCTTCACATCATTACTCTGATAAGTACATACAAAATTGCTACTGTGTATTATATGTTGTCATCAATGACAAACATATAATCAATCAACTGCTCAGAATCAAATCGCCAACAATCTCCCCCTTTGACATTGATGGAAACATATGATATCAAAAACATCCTCTATTCATGGTGTCCTCTTTCTTTTACAATCTTCTCAATATCCTCATCAAAAGATTTCTCTAAACTGTTGCAGTTCCTCTGTCTGTGTTTTTGTTCCATGTATATACTCCCCCAGAGTATATATGCTCCCACTTAGTACATACTTCCCCTTACTATATACTCCCCCTTTGACATCAATGGCAAAGGGTTCCATAGATCTTTAGGTATAGGTACTACTCTAGAAGTAGAGTAGTCAACCATTCATCAGTCACTTAATGAGTGATGTTCTTGTTGCTTCTTCTAAATAGACTCAGGAGAGGGAATTACTCCCAACTTCTCCCTGAGATGCTCAAAATTATCCTTTGATAAGGGATTTTTGAAAATATCTGCCAACTATTCTTTGGTGCTTACATAGTCCAATTTAACTTCTTTGTCTGCAACCTTTTCTCTTAAGAAATGATACTTGATCTCTATGTGTTTTGTCTTTGCGTGCATCACAGGGTTCTTAGACATGTTGATAGTGCTAGTATAGTCACAGTGAATAACAATAGGATAATCAACCTGAATGCCAAAGTATTTAACCATATTTTTGATCCAAACCATGGTTGAACAATTCAGTGCTGCTGCAACATATTTAGCTTATGCTGTTGACTGAGAAATACAATTCTGCTTCTTGCTTATCCAAGAAACCAAACTGTTTCCACAAAATACTTCTCCTCCTGAAGTGCTCTTCCTTTCATCAATACAACCTACCCAATTTGCATCTATATACACATGAATTTGTACATTCTCTGATTTAGGATACCATAAACCATAGTTTATAGTTCCTTTTAGATATCTGAATATCCTCTTGATTGCCATTAGGTGATTTTGCTTGGGTACAGCTACAAATCTTCCAACAATGCCAACTACATTAGATATGTTAGGTCTAGATTGAGTTAGATAAATGATTTTACCAATCATATATTTGTACAATGTCTTATCAAATACTGTAGAGTCATCATCTTTTGAAAGCTTGCTTCTCGTTATCATGGGAGTGCATATTGGCTTACAATAATCCATCTGAAAAGTCTTCAATATTTCCTTCACATATTTAGACTGATTAATTAATATACCTTTATCTGTTTGCTTTACATTTAGTCCCAAAAAGTATTTTATAGGACCAATCATACTCATTTCAAATTCATTCTTCATTTCTTTTGCAAATGCTTTATTGAGCTTGTCATTACCACCAAAGATAATGTCATCAACAAATATAGAAACTAACAATAATCCATCAGGTGTTTCTCTTGTAAATAGGTTATAATCTACTGCTCCTTTCTTGAATCCAATCTTGGTAAGATAACCATCAAGTCTCTCATACCAAGCTCTTGGGGCCTGTTTAAGACCATAGAGTGCTTTCTTTAATCTGCATACCATGTCTGGTTTATCTGAGAGATTAAATACTTTAGGCTGTTCTATGTAAACTTCTTCATTCAAGTCACCATTCAAAAAAGATGATTTTACATCCATTTGATAAACTTTAAAGTCTTTGAATGTTGCGTATGCCAAAAACAACTTAATGGCTCCCAGTCTTCTCACAAGGGCAAATGTATTCGTGTATTCTATTCCTTCTCTCTGCGCGTATCCTTTACATACCAATCTTTCTATTTTTCTTACTACTGTACCATCTTCATTCATCTTGTTTCTGAATACCCACTTTGTTCCAATCACATTTTTGTCATTTGGTCTAGGGACCAATTCCCATGTGTCATTTTTGATTATCTAATCTAATTCTTCTTTCATTGCATTCTTCCAATCAGAATCATTACAAGCATCTTCAACACTTAAAGGTTCAATCTGTGAAAGTAAACATACCTCTTCATCTATTGCTAGACTTTTTGCTTTAGATTTGGTCAAAATACTGTTGCTCTGATCTCCAATGATATCAACTTTAGAGTGGTATCTAGATGTGAATTTTGGAACTTTAGGTGTGTCTTCTTCTTCTGTAATATGAGATTCTTCTATGCTTGATTCAGGGTCATTGCATGAGACATCAATGCAATCAAACATTTCATCAATAATAGTATCTTTTCTGCTAGGCCTGGGTTTATCTTCAATCATAGGTGCATATTCATAGTATCTTTCTTGAATCATAAACTTCTCATCAATTTTTACATGAGTACTTTCAATTATCTTTTTCAATCTCAAATTGAAACATCTATATGATTTGCTTTTTGTAGAGTAACCAAAGAAAATACCTTCATCACTTCTAGCATCAAACTTACCAACACCATCATCTCTCTTGATGTAACACTTGCTACCAAAGATTCTAAAATATTTTACTATAGGTACACTTCCAAACCAAAGTTCATAGGGTGTCTTATCTACGCCTGGCCTCAATTGAGTTCTGTTGATAGTATAGACTGTTGTGTTCACTACATCTCTCCAATATGTGTGCACTAATTTTCCTTCAATCATCATGGTGCACGCTGTATCAAGTATGATCCTATTCCTCCTTTCTACACTCCCATTCTACTGAGGGGTTCTAGGCGCGCTCAACTATCTTTTTATTCCATGTTCTTCACAATAGTCATAAAACTGATCAGAGGTGAACTCTCCTCCTCTATCTAATCTTAGAGATTTCAGTTTTAATCCGGATTCATTCTCAACCTTAGCTTTGAATATTTTGAACTTTTCAAAGGCTCCAGACTTCTCCTTTAAGAACGCAACCCACATCATCCTAGAAAAATCATCAACAAACAAAATGAAATATCTTTCTCCGTAGTATGATCTTGTTTGGGTAGGACCACACAAATTTGTATGTACTAGGTCCAATTTGTTCTCAACTAAGTTCTGCTTGCTTCTGAAGGAACTCCTTACATTCTTTCCCATGGCATATTCCCTGCATATGGTGTCAACATGTCTTGCAATACTAGGAAGGTCTTTGACTGCCTTAACATTGCTGATCTTTACTATATTATCAAAATTGATATGACAAAGTCTCTTGTGTCATAACCAACTGTCATCCACCTTTGCAACAAAACAACTTACATCAGAATTGAGCTCAAAAAAATTACCTTTTGTTTTGGAACCTGATGCAATCATGTCTCCATCCTTGTTGTTAATGATGCACTTGTTGTCTTTGAACTCCAAATGATAGCCTTTGTCAAGTAGTTGTCCAACACTTAGCAAGTTATGATGTAATCCATGAACATATAGAACATCATCAATCTTGTTATTTCCATCCAAAATGATAGAACCTCTGCCTATGATAGGTTTAGGAGTGTTATCTACAAATCTAACCATACCACCTTTGTATTTGTCTAGATGAATTAATCTATCCTTGTTACCTATCATATGATGAGAGCATCCACTGTCAATGATCCAATCAGTTTGTATGTCTACTTTGGAAATTAGGGCTAGCTCTTGTTCTTCCTTTTCATCTGCAATGTCCATTTCCTCAAGAAACCTTTCCATATCTCTAAGATCAATGAATCCAATTTCACCTTCTCCTGAATCTTCATCGGTTATACCTTCTTCAGCATGATAACATTCCTTCTTATATTTGGGTTTTTAATCAGATCTGAACTTCTTGACTTTTGTGGGACACTTAGATGCAAAGTGACCAATCTTGTTACATGAAAAACATTTGAATGGAAGTTGTCCTTCATATTTTCCTTTTCCTTTATTTTCTCTTCTAGCAATCATAGCAATGATTTCTTCAAGTTCTTCATCAACTTCTTCTTTCTCATTATGACTGGAGATGTGTAAGGATTTCTTACTATGGACTGAGGCTTTGAAAGTTGTCTCACTTTTAGGTTTAGTCTTCAATCGTGATATCTCAAATGCAGAGATTTTGCTCATCAAAGTCCCTCTCTTGAAATCTTGTGTGAATTGCATGGTTTCCTCTAGAATACTGATCTTGTTTTCATAATCTGATGTTAAAGTGGTTAGCAACTTGTCCATTATATATTCTTCTAATATTTCTCCACCATTATTTCTGATTCCAGAGACTGCTTCATTTATTCTTTGATTGTAGGCTCTAAATTTTTCTTTGGGTAACATCTCAAGACTGTTGTATTTCTTTTTCCATGTCTTCCTGTGTGCATTCTTTGCTTGAACATCTCCTTCAAACATCTATTCTAAATACTTCCATATGGTATATGCTCTGCCAATTTTCTTGATCTTAGAAAATTCACTGTCAGATAAGGCGTTGATTAGGGCTTCTTTGGCAATTGTATTATTGGTAAATGTTTCCTTTTGTCTATTAGTAGCATCATCCTTTGCAAGGTCTTTTAAAGATGGAATTACAACTTCTTGTGTGGCAATTTCAAAGATCTCAAAGCCAACACATTGTAGATGTGTTATCATTTTGTTTTTCCAATCCATATAATTTTCTCCATCGAACTTAGGGCTTTCTTTTCTAAAGTAAGACATCTGATCTACCTTAAGCTGTTAGGCTTCTTCTCCAAGGCATTTGGCTCTGATACCAATTGTTAGAATAGTCCCAAAGGATAACTGAGAGGGAGGGTGAATTAGTTAACAGTAACTTTAGTTCTTTTACTTCCTTAACTTCATAATACACCAAAGTAAATGATTAATCAGATAACATAGTACACAACACACAATTTGATTACAGGGAAACCAAATGGTAAAAACCCCGGTGGGAATTAGCACCCACAATAAACTATACTTGTTTATAGTAATCCATGTTAGAAGATATTTCAACCCTATTAGGAGTTGTACATTACAATGCAATAAGTATAGTGACCTGGTTAAGGGTCAGACCCTGTTAGGAGTCTTTTACAAATAACCCTGTTAGGTGTGGTGGACTCACTGTCCAAAAGCTCACTGCTTGATGGTGAAGGCTACAACCTTCTTTATAATAGATATGCACTATATCTGATCATGAACTATAGAGTAGACCTGCTATCTTGATCAGTTCTAGTGTATTACAATCTTTCACTTCTTCTTCACATAGACTCTTGATGAATGAACAAACTCTGATAATCTGCTCTGTACATCTTTCTTCTCTTTTCGTATCATTCACACTTAGTGTTCACAAACAAACTACTATAAGTATCTTCTCCAAATTAGAAGGTCATGTTAGCTCTTAGAAACACTTCAACAACATCTTAGTCAACTTAACTAAGCACGCAAACAATATTAAGCATGCGCAAGTTAAACTGAACAGACATGAAGCTTCACTGAGTCGGCTTCACCAAATCAACTCAAACAACACGATCTTGATGTAATATGATAGGCATGTTTAACCAAATATAGTTAACTCATAGCTAACCATGAATATACACACGCATATCCTAAAGATAGGCACAACTCAAGAAACACGTTATATACGTCGACCCTAAACTGTTACACTTCCAAAACTGTAACTACCAATAACAAAATTACATAACTTTACTGAAACATCATATATGGGTTTGCGTGTATGAACATAACATAATAAAAATGTCAACAACATGTATGTATCCACGCAAGTCTTCACATCATCATTATGATAAGTACATACAGAATTGCTACTGTGTATTATATGTTGTCATCAATGACAAACATACAATCAATCAACTTCTTAGAATCAAATCTCCAACAGGATCTAATTTAAAGCCAGAGTAGAGATCTGAATCAGAAAATATAGTTGCTTCGTCTAAAATGTCAATCCATTGTTACTCTCTAAAAATTGTAGCAGTGATCCAAATCTCTTTATAGAGTAGACTTAACAGTCTTTCATAAATCCTCTCATAAGGTGATATTTCTACATTGAAGTGTTTGAAGACCTCTAACAAGGCCACTCCTTACAGGGTGATTAAATCCTCTAATAGGGTCACACCTAACAATGTGTTTTTTAACCTTTAATAGGGTTGGCTCCTAACATGGCTCACTTTAGATGAGTGAAAAATAGTAACTAGTTGCAATTGGTGGTTTTCCCAGATTGGGTTTCCACGTTAAATCTTGGTTTCATATGTGTACATGTTATTTTCTTTATGCCTTATGTTTCTACACTTAATCACTAAAGGATAAATCACAGTTAATATTTTAAGATTTCTCTGTTAACTGGGTAACAACAGAATATCTTTGTTAACTGAGTAACAAAAAAATATATTTGTTAACCAAGTAACAGTAATAAGTTTGATTAAGACATCTAAGGGACTTGTATTTATTTTTTGGTAACTGATTCACCCATCCCCTCTCATTTACTCAACCCATTTGCAACAATGACATCATCAGTATTTTTCTTACCATCAAGAGTAATAGATCATTTCCCTTTTATCAAGAAAGGCATGTTGTTACCGAACCTAACAACACCACCATCATAGTCTTCAAGCTTCAAAAACTTATTTTTATCACCATTCATATGATGTGAATGTCCATTATCAATGACCCATTCATCTATTTTAACAACATGTAAACCCAATGCTTTCTCTTCCTTAGGATTATCTTCTTTATTAGCAATAAACACAATTTATTCCTAATTAGCAACAAACTCATCATCAGTCACACCTTCTTTAGCAGCATAAAAACTTTTATGACCCTTATGATGATATTTCTTAGATCTGACCCTAATGTCCATAGAATATTTATTCAGACATCTAGATGCAATATGAAATTTTTTTTTACAAGAAAAACATTTCAAAGTAAATTTTGCTTCATACTTACCAGAGCCCTTAGTAAGTCGTCTTGCAATGAAAGCTTCAAGTTCATCAATCTTCCTTTCTTCTTCCATGGTCTCTTCCTATTACTTAGCATAATAGTTGAACTTTTCAATCTTAGAAGAACTCTCTCCCTGATCATACTTAGTCACACTGGCTTTGAATGCAATTTCAACCTTTGGAAGTTAGTTAGCAAGAGAAGGCATCTCATAAGCACATAGTCTACCCATCAAGGATTCTCTTGAAATTTATTTCACAGTAACAACTTCTTCAATAGATCCAACTTTCTCACTATAACACACAAACAATGATCTCAAAATTTTGTATATATGACTTCATTATCTTCCAAGGTACCACCAACACATCTGATTAAACTAACCAGATCATTCATCCTCTGAATATAGGATGAGATAGTTTCTCTTTCACTCATCTTCAAGTTCATCCATGGAACATTCGTGCAGGATCACCCACTGCAACAACTTGAAGTTCTCATCTTTTTGTAACTCCTAGGGGGTCTTGAGGATGTCTAAGTCCTTAATGCTCCATCATAGTCTTCTGACCCAACTTGTAAGGTCTGGTTCCAAGATTTGGCATTCATAAGCCACTTGGTCAACCATTGGTCAAAATTGTCCCATAAACCTACGATTTAGGTTTTTTAATTTTTTTAATTTATTTCAAGTTAATAATGGACCTTAGGTTCACTCTTTGCAATAAGTTTGCACTTGTAGTGCATTTTTGAAAATGTTGTCAAAAGTTGTGAAGCAACTTTTTGACAACATTGCAACTTTTGATTGTAATGTCAAAATGAATTCCCCAATGGACGTATGGTTTGAAATACAGTTTTAACCATTGGGGAATACTTTCATAGCCCTTTCAGGTGGGTGGAAAGCAAGGATGATGTAATTTTTGTTTATGAATCAATAAAATAACTAATTTTTCCTGCATCAGTAAAATTTCAACTTCCTGTACAGATTTGTACAATCAAAATAGGTAATTAGACCAATTGGGATGTAAGGAGTATTGAATCATCTTCATTTTTCTTTTGGTTTGAGGTTTTGAAGTGATATGGAAAGAAAGTTAGAGTATTTTATTTGTGCACTGTTCTGAAACCCTCCTGAACTAGGGTTTCCTCTTTATTAAATTTCATTTTTCTCTCATGTCCACCCTTGGAAAATCCTAATCCTTGGTGGAATGAGAGATTGGTATGTTGCATTGATGATTCTGGAGTTGGTTTG
>MU225400.1:1451547-1472840 GCA_018584345.1 Thuja plicata | reverse complement strand
ATACCACTTAATAACTTGTTGATCTTTGGTGTTGGGACTTAGACAGACCTAGTGATTAGGTTCCATTGTCTTGTAAGGTTGTGATAACCTTCTTTTGTCCTATTTGATACTTGTGATAAGTACAACACTAGACCTTGCACATTGGGTGTTAAGGAGTTTCAACTCTCACCAAATTGCTCATTGTTTGGAGGCTTCCGCTGACCACTGCTGCATCAACAGTGATCACCGAAATAAGTGAACACCAATAGCACTATCACCAACAGATAGTTCAAAGAGTAAACCGAGAGTAAATTTCACAGAGTAACCCAAGAGCACAGTTTACAGAGTAACCCGAGAACTAGTCTACCAAGATGCAATTTGATTCCTGAGAAAAGATGATCTCAAACTACATGTTAGCTAAAGCACTTTAGTCTTTAAAATAGATTTATGCTTAGCTGGACAACTATTTTTGTGGATCAAGAACACTGTAATATGTGGATTTAATTATTTTAACTAATTATATTCATGCAAACTAGGAGATCATGGTCAAGTTGTAAACCTTTGATGATAGATTTTTTCTTGTAAATCATGAAACCTAATTAGGTCAAAACCTTTGTATATATAAATATATAATCAATCAAGAACATGATGTTTGTAGCCAGAGAAGACATCTATTGATCAGACATAGAGTTTCATGAAGAAGGACACAAAAGGAAGAATTCAATTATGAAGAACTAGATACAAGGCTACCAAGAAGAATAGAGGTATTATCCATCACTATAGGTGATACATATATTTTGTGATCTTAATGGACCTGTAATCAGCGATTCAAGATTGCGAGCTATCAGGTCATAATTATTTTTGTCTACCCTCTAACAATTGTAGCAAATAGAAGAAATCCTTCAATAAGGTGGACTTAATAGTCTTATTGTAAATCTCTTATTGAGTGCACACATACATTGTGTTGTTGAAATCTCTTAATAGAATAGACTTAACAAGTCTAACATGTTACTCCTAATAGGGTAAGATCATTAGAAGTGATCACAACTTGTAGCCTTAACCGACACCTTCCATTCTATAGATAGTGAAGCTTTGTGGGTTTCATCCCCACAACAGTTTTTACCTTCTAATAGGGGTTTTATACATTATCAATTCTTGTGTCATGTGTAACTAAGTTTCATGAAAGTTTCTATGATTGTTTACATGCACTTACATTTATGTTATGATATTACATGCATAAGGTAGAAAATAAATATGGTTGGTAATGAAAGAAAAGATTACTAAGGTTAATTGATAAAAGTTTTAAGTGTACCGATTCACCCCTCCCATCTCAACACACACCCTTCCATTATTCCAACAATTGGTATCAGAGCTAGATCTCTTATTTGGAAAAGTTTAAATCACTTGAGAGAAAAGATCATATAATGGAAAGGTATAAGCTTGATAGAAATATTGAAAATCAAAAGTTGGAGATGCAGATTTTCTTTGAGAAATACAAAGAAACAAGAAACAAGATGAAGGAATTATTAGCTAAAAGAAAAGTCATGACATCTCAGTACAATGAAACTGACTATCATGAAGAAGAAATACCTAATTTATTTGATTCATCAGGATCTGCATCTGGTAATACATGTGACACATATGAAGGAAGCATTACAAGTCTGAATGAAATCAATCAACATCTGACTGAACAAGTAAAGGTACTGTAGATCGGTCAAGAGACACAGATGGTAAGAATGATTGATGTTATGAATAGTGCAAGACAAGCTGAAAAAGAAAGAACATTAGCTATTAATGACAGGAGAAAGATTACTGAGAAATTGCAAGAGAAAGAATCTGAGATATAGAGACTTACTGAACATCACATTGAGATCACCAATCAAATAGTTCTTATGAGTCATGAGGCCAATCAAGTGAACATAGAACTTAATTGAAAATTGGAAGCTATTGGTGAACTAAGAGAAGAAAATGAAAAACTAAAGCATGAAGTGAGGATTCAACAATAGCATAATGATATGATCAAGAAAGCTAAAGAAAGTACAAAAAGAATGGATGAATTTCTGAATATACAAAGACAACTCAACAACAATACCGATTTAGGGTATACCGAGCATGGAGAATCATCAAAAAAATATAATCAAAGGAATGTCTACACAAATCAAAGAGCAAAGAAGTGATCATGCAATAAATATGGAAAACTAGGCCACACATCAAATGTCTGCAGGAGTAAAACAAAAGGTATTCCTAAATCTACTTCTACATTCATAGGTAATTGTTATAACTGTAACAAGCATGGACACAAAGCACATGAATGAAGATCTAAGGTAAAAAAACCAAGGAAGGAATTCTACATGGAAAAATATTTTCCTAGTTACAAAATGCATGGCCACACATCTCATGAATGCAGAAAAAATAGAAAGAAAGTATGGAAACCAAAAGAACAAGAAAATGCATATAAACTGAGGAGAGTTGGTAATACATATGTTTGGGATTACAACACTTGGGTAAATTGCATAGAATGTGGAAGATATGGACATATAGTTGCTAACGGTATGAGGAAATGGACAAGAAGGTCTAGAAGATAGACTAGCCCCAGAGTGGCATGCTTACACTATCATAAGGTTAGGCACTTAAGAAAAGACTGCAGAGACTGAGTGATAGAGTCAAGCACTTTTGCAAATGGAAATACTATTGAAGACATCAAGAAGATAAGAAATCAAATGTGGAGGAAAGCTTCAATCAATTATAATGCTGGACCAAGAACTAAAGTTTGTGACACCTCATCGAATGGATCTGGTGATTCCACCACCCCCACCTAATCAATATAAGTAAGTATGGAAATGCATTGTACAAAGCTATATTTTACATCAGTTCCAATATTCATTGATAATATGCCAAATTAGCATGAATGGAGATGCACTATGGTATTACTTGTTATGATTTTGTGAATCTAGTCTCCTCGGTCAATACATACCGAGCATTGTCGAAAAACAACCAGGTTGTCAATATAAACTGAGCATCATCGATAAACATGTGAAAGACAATTAAGTCTTCGCTACATATCAAGAACCATCGTTGAACATGTGAAAAGTACAACTAAGTTGTCACTTACCCCAAGCTTTGTATACTCACCGAGGATGAATATTTTGGTATGATACTTGAGTGTCCTTGTTTCGTCGACTGAGTGGTAGCTGAGCATTCAATGCACCACTTAGGTTATTTTCTATCAAAGTGGCAATAAAGAGCTCATTCATTCACCAAGCGATAAAGTAAAAACAATAGAGCAAAGAAGAGCGACTAGGAGCTACAAGATTTTAGAACGATTCATAGCAGATTCAAAGGCTACTCCGACAGATTTCAACCATCCACAATAAAGATCAAGTGAGTATCTAGACTCACCAAGCTAGCATTTTATTTACAAGAAGCCCTAAATATTTCACGAACAATGGAAACTACCTCGCGAGTATTAAATATCAAGAACACAAAGGACAAGAAGATCAACCTAATTAACAATACAACCTATGAGGAGCCTAACTATAAGTTTTTCCCTGAGGTTGTTGCTCAACCCGACGACAAGGGAGCATTTTCAAGTATCCCTCCTAGGGATTTTCTAGTTGAAGATATCTACACATACATGCACTGCAAGGTTGCAAAGATTGGAGATCTTGAGATCAAAGAAGCTTACTAGAAGCTATGCAAGGATGGAAACCTGAAAGATGAACACAAGCACATTGAGGTGAAAGGGTTAACCAATGCCCTACTATCTCCAAGAGAGTTCAAGACTGAATGGATACACATTGTACTTATCTGGGTACATGATAGAAAAAAGTGGTTGGATGAACCAAAATTGATCACAAAGGATGTGATTCACACAGTAACTATTTATCCAATAACCGAAAAGGATAAAGCCCTAAAACACCCTCCACGCAACAAGATCAAAAAAAAAACTAAGGCAGAATGGGATGGAAGAGGATTGAAAGTTAATGTAATCATGGACCTTGAAATAAAGTTCAGTGCATGTGTGATTGGGTACAATATATTCCAATCTAGCATAATGAACAACATAGTATGTGGAGTAGTTGACACTTATAAGATTGTGAAGGAGGGACTTCAACTAGACTTATCAGAGGTACTAAAGAAGCAACTAGAAGAAAACATGAGGAAAATTAGATCAACCAGATCTAATACATGTAAGTTTGGTTCCCTCCTTATGTGCGCATTCTTCTATTTTATAAATTTCTCCCCTTTTGTCGATAATGTCACTTGGGACACAACCCGATCAATAATTACACAGATTAGTGAATTCATTAAGTCACTAGGGGATAAATTCACATCTATAATGGATGCATAATTCACCACTTTCAAGGATAGAATGAAAAAGAGAATGAGAATCCCTGCACAACTGGTTGAACAATACAAAGATGGCATATGTTTCATAGTGGACACTGATACAACACTTATCAAACCAGCTATACCAAGAACAACATGGTTACCACCATTGGACTATGAGATCAACATTGATTAGGATACAAACACTATTGAAGCCTTACTAAATGAACCAGTGGACAAATCATTGAGAAGATTTGGCACATATGAGGAAGCCAAGTATAGAATCAAGACTGGCTTAGTAGTGAAGAAGATAGGCCGAAAGAAGACAAAAATAATAAATACTCTTCAAAATAAACTTTTGGTAAATGATGAAGAGTTGGAAAAAGATGTCACCAAGGGACAGTCACCCATCGGTGAAGGTAAAGAGTTAAGTGAATCCGAGTATATTGAATCAGATGCACCACTAGCTAAGAAAACAAGAACTACGAAAGTGACGGCTGCATCAAGAACCAAAAGTAAGACTACAAAAGAGGTAGACTCACCACCCTTGAAGAAAGGAATGGTGAGAACATATCAGAAAAGGAAGAATACATCCTCTACTAGGAAATCAAAACCAAAACAGAGAAGGAAATATGTAAGAGGAAAAGAAGACAAGGATGATACAGAAAAGTATGAAAGAGAACAAAGAATCCTAGAATAAAAGGCTAAACTACCTAAAACAATTGATGAAGTTGTAGAGTCAATCATCGACACAAGCATCATATCACATCACAAGATTAGAAAATGGCTAACATTTTCTCCCAAGAATTAGAATAAGACAAAAGAGGTCATAATTAAGGTAATAGTTGCATACAAGTATGTACCTATATAATTAAACAAGAATATTCCAAAAGATCTCAATGAAAAAATATCAGCAAGATGGACATATGCCTTGCACATAGAGAAACAAATGAGGGAAAGATCCCTAGTTACTTTCATGCTCGAGTCCACAGTTGAAGAAATTGATTCAACAATGAACGAGCATGCAAAGAAATTTTCTGCCAAGATGAGAGCATACAAAGTACTACAGGATAGATTAGAAGACATTGACAAAGAAAGAAATGAGATTTGGAATGAAATCTTCAATCCACCTGAGCAGGAACAAGATATAACCAAAACTACTCACCCCGAGGAGAAGGAGGTGACAACGAGCCTTGAGCACATACTGATCAATGACACAGAGGATGTCAATCCAATTGACTTAACCACAGAGGCAAGTAAGGCCATGGATGACTTTCTTGAAATATTGCAATCATTAGGGGAAATAGCTAACATAACAATACAAGATGTCACTGAAGGTGATCCTGTTGGATATTTTCCCTTGTGCAAATAGTTGACTGTATGTTTGTCATTGATGACAACATATAGTATACAACAGAGTACTGTATTCACTTTTCAGCATGGATATGTTGGAGCCTTGTGTGGTTATTTTTATGTTGTAGACATATTTGTTATGCCATGTTCATACACACAGATTTTGCAGTACAGTTAAAGTTGAGTTATGTTGATCTATTTACCAACCATAGTTTTAGAGGATTGTTATTAAGAGCCGATAATAATTTCATTGTTTCTTTAGTTACACCTATCTTTGGGATATGCGTGTTCGGATTCATGTTTAGTTATGATTTAAGAATGTTTAACCAAAGGCGCTTAATGTGTTTCATCTGAAGTGTGATGTTTGAGTTATTTTGGTGCAGCCGACTATGTGAAGCGATGTGTCTATTCATTTTGAGTTGCACGGTTCTAATTATGTTACATGCTTAGTTTAGCTGATGAGGAAGTTGTTGAAAAGTTTCCTACAGCCGACACATTTATATCTTTGAATAAGATACTTATAGTAGTTCATTTGTTATCGCCAGGAGGTGTGAAAAATAAAAAGGAAGCAAGAAAGTCGTTATAGAAAAAAAAAAGTAGAATATCTAATCTATTATAACAGTAAAGCTACAACATTCATCAGAAAAGGATCCATGTGAAGAAGAAGAAAGATTATACAAGTCACTGGAACTGATCAAGACAATAGGTCTACTTAAATTATTCAAATATCAGATATAGTGTATATCTATTTTATAGAAGGTTGCAACCTTCATCATTCGAGTAGTGTGCTCTCAAAAAGTGTGTCTTGTCCCCTAATAGGGTTATTTGTAAAAGGCTCCTAACAGGGTTTGACCCTTGACCAGGTCACTGTACTTATTGCATTGTAAAGATCAACTCTAATAGGTTGTAAGATCTTCTAATAGGGATCATTATACTCTAGTGTAGTTCTTTGTTGGTGCTAATTCCCACTAGGGTTTTTACCTATTTTGGTTTCCCCGTAACCAAAATTGTGGTGTTTTTATTTTGTCTTATCTTGTTGCATTTATGCTTAATGTTATTATGTACTTAATTGGTTAAAAGAGTTGAAACTGGTAGATAACTGATTCACCCCCCCCTCTTAGTTATCTCTTGGGACTAATCCTAACAATTGGTATTAGATCCAAGAGCCTAATATCCTAAGGTAGATCAAATTGCGTACTTCAAGAAAGAGAGTCCTAAGTTTGATGGAGAGAATTATCTTGAATGGAAGAACAAAATGATAACACATCTACAATGTGTTGGTTTTGAGATCTATGAGGTTTCTACTCATGCAATTGATTTTACTACTTTGAAAGATCTTATAGAAGAAGATTCTACTATTAAACAAAAGGAAGTATTCACCCAAAATGCAATTGCTAAAGAAGCCCTAATTAGTGTCTTATTTGACAGCGAATTTTCTAAGATTAAGAAGGCAGATAAAGTCTATTCAATACGAAAATACCTAGAAGACATGTTTGAAGGAGACATCTAAGCCAAGAATGCAAGTAGAAAGACATGGAAGAAAAGATGCAACAATTTAGAGATGCTACCTGAAGAAAACATCAGAGCTTAAAATCAAAGGATTAATGAAGCAGTTTCAGGAATCAGAAACAATGGTGGAGAAATTTCAGAGGAAGACATAATGGAAAAATTGATCACTACATTGACCATAGTTTATGAGAGCAAGATAAACATCTTGGATGAAACTATGCAATTTTCAAAAGAGAAACCTTGATCAATAAAATTTTAGCATTTGAGATATCAATATTGAAGACAAAACCTAAAATTGAAACAACCTTCAAAGCCTCAGTCCATGGTAAGAAATCATTGAGCACCTCTAGTAATATTGAGAAGGAAGAAGTGGATAAAGAACTAGAAGAAATCATTGCTATGATTTCTAAGAAAGAAAGGAAAGGAAAAGGAAAATATGAAGGAAAGTTACCATTCAAATGTTTTTCATGTAACAAAGTTGGCCATCTTGCATCCAAGTGTCCTACAGGAGTCAAGAAGTTTAGAAGATACTACAAGCCTAAATATACAAAGGAATGCTACCATGCTGAAGATGGTGTGATTGATGATGATTCAAGAGAGGATGAAACTGGATTCATTGTAATTAAAGATATTGAAAAAATGTTTGATGAAATGGAAATTGAAGATGAAAAGAAAGCACAAGAATTGGCTTTAGTTTCCCAAGCAGACATTAGAACAAACTGGATCATTGACAGTGGGTGTTCACATCACATGATAGGAGACAAAGATAGATTTTTACATCTAGATAAGTACAAAGGTGGCATGGTTATATTTGGAGATAACACTCCTAAACCCATCATAGGTAGAGGATCTATTACTTTAGATGGAAAGAACAAGACAGATGATGTTCTGTATGTTGATGGATTACATCATAACTTACTAAGTGTTGGATAGTTGCTCGACAAAGGATATTAGTTGGAATTCAAAAACAACATGTGAATTATTAACAACAAAGAAGGAGACATGATATCATCAGGCTCAAAGACCAAAGGTAATGTTTTCCAGCTCAACTCTGAAGTAATTTGTTTTTTTGCAAAAGTGGATGATAGTTGGTTATGGAACAAAAGACTTTGTCATATCTATCTTGACTACATAGTAAAGATAAGAAATGTAAAGGCAATAAGAGACCTTCCTAGTATTGCAAGACCAGTTGATACTATGTGCAGGGAATGTGTGATGGTAAAGCATGTGAGGTGATTCAAAAGAAAATAGAACTCTATAGAGAACAAATTAGATCTAGTGCATACAGACTAATGTGGACCTACTCAAATAAGATCATACTATGGTGAAAGTTATTTCATTTTGTTTGTTGACGATTTCTCCAGAATGATGTGGGTTGTGTTCTTGAAAGATAAATCTGAAGCTTTTGAGAAGTTCAAAATATTCAAAGCTAAAGTTGAAAATGAGTCTGGATTAAAGATAAAATGTCCGAGATGTGATGGATGAGGAGAATTCACCTCTGAAAAGTTTCTTGAGTAGTGTGAAAAACATGGGATCAAAATTCAACTAAGTGCACCTAGAACCCCACAACAAAATGGAATTACAGAAAGGAGAAACATGATCATACTTGACACAATGTGCACTATCATGATTGAAGGAAAAGTTGTGCACACCCATTGGAGAGAAGCACTCAATATAGTAGTCTATACTATCAACAGAATTCAACTAAGGCCAGGCGCAGACAAAACACCTTATGAACTTTGGGTTGGTAATGTGCCTATAGTAAAATACTTCAGAATCTTTGGAAGCAAGTGCTACATCAAGAGAGATGATGGTGTTGGTAAATTTGATGCTAGAAGCGATGAAGGTATTTTTCTTGGTTACTCTACTAAGAGAAAATATTATAGATGTTTTAATTTGATGTTGAAGAAAATCATTGAAAGTGCACATGTGAAGATTGATGAGAAGTTCATGATTCAAGAGAGATATTATGAATATGCACTTATGATTGAAGATGAACCTAGACCTATCAATAAAGAAATAATTATTAAAGAAATGTTTGACTGTATTGATGTATCACGCAATAACCCTGAATCAAGTGAAGAGGAATCACAGATTACAGATGAGAGTGTCACACATAAAATTCCAAAATACACATCTAGATACCATTCAAAAGACGATATCATTGGAGATCAGAGCAGTAAAGTTTTGACAAGATCTAGAGAAAAAGGTTCAACGTTGATGAAGAGGTATGTTTACTTTCACAAATTGATCCCTTAAGTGTTGAAGATGCTTGTAATGATTCAGATTGGCAAAATGCAATGCAAGAAGAATTAGATTAGATAATTAAGAATGACACATGGGAATTGGTCCCTAGACCTTGTGACAAAAATGTGATTGGAACTAAGTGGATATTCAAAAACAAAATGAATGAAGATGGTACAGTGATAAGAAACAAAGAAAGACTGGTATGTAAATGATATGTGCAGAGAGAAGGAATTGACTACTCTGATACATTTGCCCCTGTGACTAGACTAGAAGCTATTAAATTTTTTTTAGCTTATGAAACATTCAAGAACTTTAAAGTATATCAGATGGATGTCAAGTCAGCATTTCTAAACAGTGACTTGAATGAAGAAGTTTACATAGAGCAGCCTGAAGGATTTAATTTATCAGACAAACTAGACATGGTATGCAGACTAAAGAAAGCCCTCTATGGACTTAAACAGGCCCCAAGAGCATGGTATGAGAGACTTGAAGGCTACTTGACAAAGATTGGTTTCAAGAAGGGAGCAACAAATTCTAACTTATTCATAAGAGAGACACTTGAAGGATTATTAATCGTTTCTATTTTTGTTGATGACATTATTTTTGGAGGTAATGACAAGCTTAGTGCAGAATTTGCCAAAGAGATGCAGAGCGAATTTGAAATGAGCATGATTGGACCTATAAAATAATTTTTGGGATTAAATGTAAAGCAGATAAACAGAGGTATATTCATAAATTAGTCTAAATATGTGAAGGAGATATTGAAGACATTCAAGATGAAATATTGCAAGCCAGTAAGCACTCCTATGATAATAGGAAGAAAGCCTTCTAAAAATGATGACTCCACAACAATTGAAAAAACACTATATAAGTCTATTATTGGAAAACTCATATATCTCACTCAATCTAGACCAGATATTTCTAATGCAGTTGGAATTGTTGGGAGATTTACAGCTGAACCAAAACAAAATCACTTAATGGAAATAAAAAGAATATTCAGATATTTAAAAGGAACTATAGACTATGGTTTATGGTATCCTACTTCAGAAAATGTAGAACTTCATGTGTACACAGATGTAGATTGGGCAGGTTGTGTTGATGATAGAAAGAGTACCTCAGGAGGAGCAGTATTTCTTGGAGACAGGTTGGTTACTTGGACAAGCAAGAAGTAGAACTGTATTTCTTAGTCAACAACAAAAGCTGAGTATGTAGCAACAACATTAAATTGTTCCAAAATGGTTTGGATCAAGCAAATGATTAAAGACTTTGGAATTTAGATTAATTATCCTATTGTCATTCATTGTGACAACACTAGCACTATTAATATGTCAAAGAACCCTATGATGCATGCAAAGACAAAACACATAGAAATAAAATATCATTTTCTAAGAGAAAAAGTTGTAGAGAGAGAAGTGAAGTTGGATTATGTCAGCACCAGAGATCAGTTGGCAGACATATTTACTAAACCTTTATCAAAAGATACTTTTGAGTATCTCAAGAAGAAGCTGGGAGTAATTCCCTTTCCTGAGTCTGATTAGAATTTACAGCAAGTGCATGAGTCCTTGGTGACTAATGATTGGTTGACTACTCTACTTCTGGAGTAGTACCTATGCTTATTTGTATTTGGCATCCTTTTCCATTGATGTCAAAGGGGGAGTATATAGTAAGGGGGAGCATATACTTCGGGGGAGTATACAGTCATGAAAATAAAAAACATAGTAAAAAGAGATGCAGCAGGTAAGAGGAACTTTTGATGAGGATATTGAGAAGATTGTAAAAAGAAAGAAGACACTTTTGGATTGATGGTGTTTTTCATATCATATGTTGCCATCAATGTCAAAGGGGGAGATTGTTGGATATTTTCCCTTGTGCAAATAGTTGACTGTATGTTTGTCATTGATGACAACACATAGTATACAATAGTGTATTGTATTCACTTTTCAGCATGGATATGTTGGAGCCTTGCACGGTTATTTTTATGTTGTAGACATGTTTATTATGCCATGTTCACACATGCAGATTCTGCAGTACATTTAAAGTTGAGCTATGTTGATTTGTTTACCAGCTACAGTTTCAGAGGATTGTTATTAAGAGCTGATTGTAATTTCATTGTTTCTTCAGTTGCACCTATCTTTTGGATATGCATGTTAGGATTCATGTTTAGTTATGAGTTAAGAATGTTTAACCAAAGGAACTTAACATGTTTCATCTAAAGTGTGATGTTTGAGTTATTTTTGTCGATCTGACTATGTGAAGTGATGCATCTATTCATTTTGAGTTGCACGGTTCTAATTATGTTGCGTGCTTAGTTTAGCCGACAAGGAAGTTGTTGAAATGTTTCCTACAGCCAAAAAATTCATATATTTGAAGAAGATACTTATACTAGTTCATTTTTGATCACCAAGGAGGTGTGTGAAAAAGAAAAAGGAAGCAAGATAGTCATGATAGAAAATAGAGCAGAATGTTTGATGTATTAGAACAGTAAAGCTACATCATTCATCAAAAAAGGATCCATGTAAAGAAGAAGAAAGTTTATACAAGTCACTAGAACTGACCAAGATAGCAGGTCTACTTAAACAGTTCAAATATTAGATATAGTGTATATCTCTTTTACAGAAGGTTGCAGCCTTCATCATTTGAGTAGTGTGCTCTTGGACATTGTGTCTTGACCCCTAATAGGGTTATTTGTAAAAGACTCCTAACAGGGTCTGACACTTGACCAAGTCACTGTACTTATTGCATTGTAAAGATCAACTCTTACAGGTTGTAAGATCTTCTAACATGGATCATTATACTCTAGTGTATTTCTTTGTGGGTGCTAATTCCCACTGGGGTTTTTGCCTATTTTGGTTTCCCTGTAACCAAAATTGTGGTGTTTTATTCTGTGTTATCTTGTTGCATTTATGCTTAATGTTATTCTGTACTTAATTGGTTAAAAGAGTTGAAACTGGTAGATAACTGATTCANCCCCCCCCCCCCCCCCCCCCGCCCTCTTAGTTATCTCTTGGGACTAATCCTAATAGATCCCACTGATGAAGTAAAGGCAAATGAAAATTTCAATGTCACCACCAAGCCCACAAATGAAAAGGACACAACTAATGTTGCAGAGGAAAAAATACTAGGTGAACTGCCCTACTTGATTCAAGCAATCAATGTGATGACTGAATCACAAAAGATACCACCGGAGCCTAATGAAGACATACCAAAGGACAAAGGCGATGAACATGAGGAGAAGAGAAAATATACAAATGTGGAGAAGGAAGATGCAAGTGGAGAGGATAAGCCAAGAGATAGACCTGCCAAGGAAACTGAAGAGGCATAAAAGGCTATAGAATAGGAAAATGTTCAAGTAGAGACATCTACAACTGAACAAAAGGTTCACAATGAGAAACAAACTAAAGGCACAACACCTCCCAAGAAAGTACCAAGGACAACAAAGCAAGAAAAGGAAATTGCTATGGTAATTCAGTCTCCTACTTCCAATACCATTCTGAAGAAGAAGAAGAAGAAGAAGAAGCAGAGTAAATCATCAGTCACACTTGATGAAATAATAGATATACCCGAATGTGATCCAAGAATAGTGGATCCTGAGTCACTGACTAAGTATGGAGAACTATACAAAAGGAAGGCAATACAAGACAAGCTCAAGAAGGAGCACAAAAATTCACAAGTCTGAGATACTACAAAGGAAATCCTATTGTAGATAGTTCCTCACATAGAGATTGATCTAAATGCACCCATCCCTTATCAACTAGCAGTCTTGACCGATGCCATAACATCATAGAATGTAGAAGCCGACAAGGTCTTTAAGGAATTTGCAGAAGAGAAGTGTCACTACAAGCTCACAGAGAAGATCAGCCAAGAAGTGGAAGAAGACAAGGTAAAACTTTCTGAGATAGTAACTTCATTGGAACAATAATATCAGAAGTAGTTAAATTAGTTCAAAAGTTGTGCACACTAGAGCATTTCACTACTGAGAATAGTGAAAAGATAACTAAAATAGATGAAGATCTTAAAGCTAGTGCACAAAGTCTCACAACCGAGGAAAATGCATTCCAAATGCATTATGAGAAGATTGTAGAATCAAAACGGTTGAGACTTGAGATACAAAAGGATGAAAGAAAAATCAGAGATGAGGTAATCGAGCTCCAAGCTATGTTACTACTAAATCTCACATTGCTGTTGAAACACATGACATCGATAAAGATATCAATTGCCACCCCAGAGATGTCTGTCACCAAGAGTATCTATGACATGCATGCTAGAATAAATTTTCAGCGCATGACCCTTGAGCACCTCAAGGAGCAATGGGACAAGTAGATGGAAGACATTCAAAAATCCCATGCCCACATATTTGACAAGTAGTAAGTACTACACCTTTGTCATTATTTTCAAAAAAGGGGGAAAATATATGTATACATTAAAAATGGGGAAAATCTATATACCTTACAAAGGGGGAAAACATGTCAAAGGGGAAAACGTACCAAAGAGGGAAATACACAAAGGAGGAAACATGTACATACACTATACCAAGGCATGCACATAGGGGGGGGTCATTGACAAGGTAAACAATTGGTGTATATACTGAACATAAGAGTTTGCACATATCAATTTTTGATACTAATGCCAAAGGGGTAGATTGATAATCCTTAAAGGATCATAAGTTGTCATTAGTATACAAGGAAATAATTTTTGGACCATCGGTTACATGATCACCGAGTGACAACATTCACTCAAGCGCAGAGGTCACTAAAATAGTCAAGCACAAAGGTCACCAAAAATGTCTTAGTACAGTGATCACCAAAATCAGTGAACACTGGTAACACTATCACTGACAGAAAGTTCAAAGAGTAAACTAAGATCAAAGTTCACTGAGTAGCCCGAGAGAACAGTCTATAGAGTAACCCGAGCACTAGTCTACTGAGAGACAGTTTTATTCCCATGAAAAGAGGATCTCAAACTACATGATGTAGGAGCATCTTGGGTCCTTGGAAATCCTTCTCAACCAAAAATATGTTTACTTTTGTTCTTTAGCTTGTTTGGAGACTACTTGGTAAAGTGCTCAATTACCCTATTGCTTGGGTATCCTTTCTATCTTGCTTTACCAATGGATCTTGGGGTATGTTAGTTTCTATTTCTTGGTTATGCTTTTACCAAGTTGGTTTTCTTCTGCTTAGCTATGTTATTACCAAGCCATCCATGTTTCTCAGGTATGCTTTTACTGAGAGATTGTTGTTTCTCGGTGATGCTCTGCCGAAGTTGTTTATCCCGATTTGGCCGATTTATACATTTAATTTTTGTGGCATGATTAATGTGGGGTCTCTCATTGGGATCTGTGGGGACCTAAATCTGGGTCTCTCTTATGGATTTGAGCACTGACCTCTTGGTAGACTCTTGTATATATTTTTCTCTTTGTTCTTAGTTTTAGAATCAGTTCTTAGAAGGATAGTAGAAATGGATAGAAGCTTATCTGTTGAGATAATTGAAAGGTAGGTCTGTGACCTCACATGTTTGAAGATAAATCTATAATTAATTGAATGTATATGCCTAAAACCGGGAAGGCCTTACAACCCAACATGTACTGAGTCTGAATCAATTAATAAAATATAAGATATTTGTTGTTTCTTCTCTCACTTTGTGTGTTGTTGCTTCCGCATTATTGTTTCTGCAAGCTGGTTTGGTACTTGGGAGAGCCTTTGGCCCCACTTCCCTATCATCCTTGCATCATGTGGAATCAGAGAATTGGTGAGATTTAAGTTCCTTCTTGTAAACCCTAACCCTAGTTGGTGATATTGTTCTAGGGTAGAATATTGTGATCTAACCTACAATTGCAGAGGGATTCAAGATGGTTCATGGGAGAGGAAATGCAGATCTAGGTCTAGTTGATATGCTTAGGTAGATGGCTACAGTATTGAAAGTTGTTGAAACAACCCAGCATAGAAGAAGACATCTTGGGGATGTTAGTGATGATGAAGTTGAAGAAGTTCAAGGCAAATTTGCACCTGCACCTGTGATGGATCATGAAGAAGAGAGATTCCTGCGAGCCTTGATAAGTTTGAAGTTCACACCTTAGTTTAATCCTCCTGAGTATAGTGGAGAATTGGATTCTAATGAATTGATTGACTGGATAACTGAGATGGAGAAGTATTTTGAGTATGAGAATGTATCAGAGGACAAGAAGGTGAAGATTGCAAGTACAAATTTGAAAGGTCATGCATCTTTAAGGTGGGAAGATCTGCAATTGGATCAAAATAAGAAAAGTAAGACAAAATCAAGGTATGGGATAAGATGGTAAACAAATTGAAAGGCAAGTTTATACCTTGTGATTATCACATCAACCTAGTTCAGAGAATTCAAAGTTTGAAGCAGAAAGACAGATCGGTAAAAGACTATACTGACGAATTCTACAGGTTGGACATCAGATCTGGACATGTTGAAGATGAGGTTGAAAGAGTAGAAAGATATCTAAATGGATTGAGAATTTATATACAAGATGAGATGAGTTTGGTCAAAATGGAAGGCATTGAGGAGGCATATCAGTTTTCCCTAAGAGCTGAGGAGAAATTGAACAAGAGATAAGAGCAAAGGAAAATAGGAATAGGTGGTATATTCCCTAGAGGAAGAGGTAGATATCATGGTGAAAATAATATATCTGAACCAGATAAGTCAATTTCAGACACATCTCAAGACAAAGGAAAGACTGAATGGAAGGGTGGAAGTTCATACCAAGGAAGATGCAATTACTCCCAAGGTGGTTATAGCAGAAGAGGGTTCAAAGTAATTTGTTACAACTGTGGTAAGGAAGGACATAAATCCTTTGAATGTACACATACAAGCAAGAAGATCAGTAGTATAAAATTTCTTTGGTGCAAGAAGAGTCACCTAATGAAGCTAAGAAGGAAGGAAAGCTCATGATCTAAAGGATACTGTGGAGTGAGAAAGATAAGCAAGATCTTGTCAAAAAAATTTGTTCAAGACCAAATGTAGAGTTGCAGACAAATTTTGGAAGGTAATTGTTGATAGTGGAAGCTTGAAGAATCTATCATCTGAGGAAATGGTCACAAAGTTGCAGTTTGAAAGAATGAAGCATCTGAAGCCCTATCAAATCTCATGGATCAAGGATGAGCACACATTAATGGTGACTGAACAATGTTTTGTAAATCTAAAAATTGGAAAGTATTATGATAAGGTGTTGTATGATATTATTCCTATGGATTGTGGTCATATTTTGTTGGGTATACCTTAGAAATATGATAGACATGCTATACATGATGGAAGATTGAATAGATATTCTATTTGGGTTGATGGTAAGAAATTTTTTTTGCTACCTTTAGTTGAAGAATCTGTTGGTGAGATATGTACATCTGTGAAATTTTGTTTGATGGAAGGTAGATAGTTTGTTAAGGATTTGAAAAGAAATGATATTTGTTATGCTTTGATTCCTAGAAAATCAAGTAAGAATACCGAAGATGAAATTCTTGCAGAAGTTGAGAAGTTACTCAATGAGTACAAGGAGATCATTTTGGATAATATACCTAATGGTTTGCCACCAATGAGAGATATCAGTCATTGTTTGGATCTAATTCCTAGGGCTAGTTTTCCAAACAAAGAACCACATAGGTTAACACCGACCAAGAATGAAGAGCTTAACTGACAAGTTCATGAATTGTTGAACAAAGGTTTGATCTGAGAAAGTTTGAGTCCATGTGAATTAATAGCTATATTGGCACCTAAGAATAATGGAGAATGGTGAATGTGCACTGATTCAAGAGAAATCAACAAGATCATAGTGAAGTATAGGTTTCCTATACCGAGAATGGATGATATAATGGATTGTTTGAGTGGAGTAAGATATTTTACCAAAATTGATTTGAAGAGTGGGTATCATCAGATCAAAATCAGAGAAGGTAATGAATGAAGACTGATTTCAAGACAAATGAAGGTTTGTATGAGTGGTTGGTTATGCCCTTTGGTTTAACTAATGCACCAAGTACATTTATGAGGTTAATGAATGGAGTTTTAAAGAAATTCTTGAATAAATGTGTGATTGTATACTTGGATGATATTATGATATTGAGTAAGAGTAGAGAAGAGCATTTGATGCATATAAGGAAAGTGTTGCAGAGATTGAAAGAAGAAAAGTTGTTGATAAATCTGAAAAAGTGTTCCTTCATGAAAGAAGAACTTGTGTATTTGGGTTTTGTGATTTCAGCTGATGGTTTGAAGATGGATCCTGAGAAGGTTGAAGCTATGCTTAGTTGGCCTACACCTGATAATGTCAGTGGGGTAAGATCATTTAATGGATTGGTAAGTTTTTACAAGAATTTTATCATAAATTTCAGTTCTATTTGTAATTCTATGACTGAGACAATGCAAAGAGATAAAAGAGAATTCAAATAAACACATGGAGCTAATAAGAGTTTTGAGACTTTGAAGCTGAAGGTTGCTGAATTACTTGTGTTAGCCTTACTTGATTTCAATAAGGTATTTCAAGTTGAATGTAATGCAAGTGGAAGTGCAATTGGAGCTGTGTTGACTCAAGAAGGTAAACCTATTGCTTTCTTTAGTGAAAATTTAAATGATGCTAAGAGGAATATTATGTCTATGATCAAGATTTCTATGATATTGTTCAAGCTATGAAGAAATGGAGACATTACTTGATGCAAAATGAATTTGCATTGTATACTGATCATAAGGCTTTATAGTATTTGGGTAGTTAGAATAAGTTGAACCAGAGACATATGAAATGGGTAGAGTATTTGTAGAGTTTCACATTTGTGATTAAGCATAAGAATGGAGTTTCTAACACAGTTTATGATGCATTGAGTAGAAGAAGATCTTTGTTGACTGAAATGAGAATTGAAGTTCTTGGTTTTGATGACATGAAGCATTTGTATGAAAATGATCTTGATTTTTCTGAGCATTGGAGAGTGTGCAGAGCACCTAATTCAAATCAATCAAATAAGTATGAAGAATATTTCATTCAGGAAGATATGTTGTTCAAAGGTATTCAGTTTTGTATACTGAGAGGTTCAATGAGAACTAATTTGGTTAAGGAGAAACATAATAGTGGATTGGATGAACATTTCGGTATTGATAAGACATTGAGTTTGCTGAAGGAAAGGTATTTTTGGCCTCAATTGTATAAGGATGTTCAGAAGTTTGTGAAAAGTTGTGGGTTTTGTCAAGTTGCAAAAGTAGTAAGTCAGAATAATGGATTGTATACACCGATTACTGTTCCTGAGAAACCTTGGAGTGATATCAGCATGGATTTTTTTCTTGGCTTATCGAGGACAGAAAGAGGTAATGATTCCATATTTTTTGTTGTGGATAGATTTTCTCAAGTGACACATTTCATACCATGTAAAAAAATATTAGATGCAGTACATATAGAAGATCTTTTCTTTAAGGATATTCTCAGGTTACATGGATTATCGAGGAGTATCATCTCTAACCGAGACAGTAAATTTGTTAGCTATTTTTGGAAAGCACTTTGGAAGAATTTGGATAGTGAGTTGAAGTATAGTTCTACATTTCATCCATATACTGATGGACAAACAGAGGTTGTAAACCAAAGTTTGGGTAACTTGTTGAGATTCCTAGTTGGAGACACACCAAGTAATTGGGATTTGATGTTGGCACAAGAAGAGTTTGCATACAATAGTTTAGTGAACAAAAGTACTAGAAAGACACCTTTTGAGATTCTTCATGGCACACAACTGAGAGGTATATCAGATTTGAGAGATATTGTTAGAGAAGAGAAAAGAAGTGCTGAAGCAGAGGAATTTGATGAATTCATGAACATGTTGCATGAAGATGTAAAACAAAAGTTGGAGAAAAGTAATTAGAAGTACAAAGATAGTGCAAACAGATCAAGAATACATAAGACTTTCAAAGTTGGTGATGTAGTAATGGTTCATTTGAAGAAAGGCATATTGCCTATTCAGACATATGGTAAATTGAAAAATGAAGAAATTTGGTCCTTGCAAAATACTGAGAAGATTTGACAGTGGAAATTTTTATGAAGTTGAATTACTTGATGACATGGATATATTGCCTATATTCAATATTTCAGACTTGTATGAATATCGTGAACCTGAAGAAGAAGTGATAGTATCGAGTGATTATCCTAAGAAATAGATAAAGGAAGTTGAACATATTTTGAAACAAAGAGTTAGCATAACTACAAGAGGAAAGGAATACATGGAGTGTCTGGTAAAATGGAAGAACATACCGATTAAGGACTCATCTTGGATTTCTCAATCTAAGTTGGATTCATTTTAGGTTGGACCTTATACATGATTTAGGGAATCATTTCTTGTAACCCCAAGTTTCTGATGTAGCAGCATCTTGGGTCCTTGGCAATCCTACTCAACCAGAAAGATGTTTACTTTTGTTCTTTATCTTGTTTGGAGACTGCTCGGTAAAGTGCTTAGTTACCCTATTGCTCGGGTATCCTTTCTGTCTTGCTTTACCAATGGGTCTTGGGGTGTGTTAGTTTCTATTGCTCAGTTATGCTTTTACCAATTTTTTTTTTATGTAGCTTAGGTATGTTCTTACCGAGTCATCCATGTTTCTCAGGTACGCTTTTACCGAGAGATTATTGTTGCTCGGTGATGCTCTACCTGAGTTGTTTATCCTGATCTGGTTGACTTCTATATTTAATTTCCATGGTGTAATTAATGTGGGGTCTCTCATTGGGATCTATGTGGACCTAAATATGGGTCTCTCTTATGGATTTGAGCACCAACCTCTTGGTGGACTCTTGTATTTATTTGTCTCTTTGTTCTTAGTTTTAAAATTAGTTCTTAGAAGGATAGTAGAATTGGATAGAAGAATATCTATTGAGATAATTGAAAGGCAGGTCTGTGACCTTGCATGTATGAAGATCAATGTGTAATTCATTGAATGTATATGACCAAAACTAGGAAGGCCTTATAGCCTGGCATGTACTCAGTCTAAATCAATTAATGAAATATAAGATATTTGTTATTTCTTCTCTCACTTTGTATGTTTTTGCTTCTGCATTGTTGTTTCTGCAAGCTAGTTTGGTACTTGGGAGAGCCTTTGGCCCCACTTCCCTACCATCCTTGCATCACTACACCTCATCTAAAGCACTTTAGTCTTTAAAAAATATTTATGCTTAGCTGGACAACTCTTTTTGTGGATCAAGAACACCATAAAATGTGGTTTTAATTAGTTTAACTAATTATATTCATGCAAACTAGGAGATCAAGGTCAAGTTGTAAACCTTTGATCATAGAGTTTTTCTTGTAAAGCGTGAAACCTAATTAGGTTGAAACCTTTGTATATATAGATGTATAATCAATCAAGAACATGATGATTGTAGCTAGAGAAGATATCTATTGGTTAGACAGATAGTTTCATGTAGAAGGAAACAAAAGGAAGAATTTAGTTATTAAGAACTAGATACAAGGCTACTGAGAAGAATAGAGGTATTATCCATCACTATAGGTGATATATATATTTTGTTATCTTAATGGATCTATAATCAGCAATTCAAGATTGCAAGCTATCAGGTCATAAGTATTTTTATCTACTCTCTAAAAATTGTAGCAAATAGAAGAAATCCTTCAAGAAGGTGGACTTAACAGTCTTATTATAAATCTCTTAACCAAGTGCACACATACATTGTGTTGTTGAAATCTCTTAATAGAGTAGACTTAACAAGTCTCACATGTTACTCCTTGTTGAGATTGCTAAAATGCAATGCAACCAAGATCACCTACATGCAAAGACTATTACACAGAAGAAGAAGACAGAAGAGAGAAGGATCTAAGGCGGCCAAAAAGCTAGAGGAGACATCATGTTGAAAAGAATGATTTCTATATTATCAACAATACTGAATAAACTCC
>MU225400.1:1424162-1449783 GCA_018584345.1 Thuja plicata | reverse complement strand
CGGAGGCGGCGGGATTGGAAACTATGAAGCCCGCGCTGCAAAATTTTAAAAAATCATTAAAAAATTGGTTTTTTTAATGATTTTTTAAATTTTTTTGTCGAAATTTGAGCCGTACGGCCCTAGGAGGCCGATAAAATTTTCCCAGAGCCCCGGTACCCAAAAGGGTCAAAATTTTATATGATTTCGACTCTCCCGGGCCTTCTGAACGCAATGGCGAAATCCGATTTGGCTCAAAAGGCTCCGAAAAATAGAGACCCCCCCAGAAACACAGAAAAATGCCAAAAAAGCCACTGAAGACGTCAAACCCTCTGCGCTTCAACAGAGAACGAACAGCCAGCTGCAGAGTGGCTCTGATACCATGTTGAGATTGCTAAAACGCAATGCAACCAAGATCACCTACATGCAAAGACTATTACACAGAAGAAGAAGACAGAAGAGAGAAGGATCTAAGGCGGCCAAAAAGCTAGAGGAGACATCATGTTGAAAAGAATGATTTCTATATTATCAACAATACTGAATAAACTCCTTATGAAATACAAAGATGACAATCCTTATAAAGGATGTCGAAACCCTAAAAGGGCAACTGCTAGGAAATAGAAACTTTCCTAAGACTAAAGAAACTGCCTAAGTGAAACTTAAGCACTAAAGAGCAATTGCTAAATTACTCTAACACTCCTAACAGGGTAAGATCATTAGAAGTGATCAAAACTTGTAGCCTTAATTGACACCTTCCATTCTATAGGTAGTGAAGCTTTGTGGGTTTCATCCCCACCATAGTTTTTACCTTCTAATAGGAGTTTTTTGTGTTAGAAAACATCAAATAAGAATATTAAAAACAACATCCTAAGCTAATCGAAAGTGTTTCATTTCCTTCTAGTAGGAAGGAGTATGGAGTTTTCTCTCAAGTCATTGCAAAGTCCAGTGACTACACACTGTTCTAAATGAAGGATTTTAAAGCAATATGATGAAGCTAAATGATTAATCTAAATGCAAATGTAGTTTGTTGTTAATCCAAGCTAATTAGATTTATTTTAAAGCACAAAATGAAAGATGGTAATTCATTTCAAAACCCAAATCAAATGTGCTCTAAATTAGATTGATTGCATGCTTGAAATTAAAACAACAATGGTAAATGATTAAAAGCTAAGAAAAGAAAATACAATATACTAACAATAGAAAAATTTAGGATCTTTTGGGAAGGAAATGGGCTTCTCTTTTATACAAAATCTTTGTCAAATCGACGGTCAAGATAAAAAGAAAAGAGTGGCTCAGATTCGATTGAAGAAGCACACTCCATGTGCAAAGAATGTGATTGGTCGACAGAGTGAGTTGACTGAACTAACTGATCAGTCTTTTTGGAAACTTCCAAAATCATTTCTTAGTTAACTGAAATATTTCCAAAATGATAAATATTGGAGAATCAATTGGCTGAGTGGAACTGGATTGTTTCCAATTTGATAATCAGTTAACTGGATTTGATGATGTCATATGAATTTTTAATAATTTAAATGATTTTGAATGCATATTTGTGTTTTTATTAATTAATTTATTTCCTTTTTTATTTAATTGACAATTTTGTAACTTTATTTAATTAATATATCAGAATATATCAATTAAATATTTAATATAAGGTTTAATTGCCAATATATTATGATTTTAGGAATTAATTAATTAATCAAGTACAATGATTGATTAAGACCTAGGGTTCAAGTCAGATTAGATGCAAATTGATAGATTGAAGAATTGCCTATTTGATTTAGAGCTTAGGGTTTATCAAGATTAGGGTTTCTTGATTAATTATTGCGATTTGGGGTCTAGGGTTTAGATGACCATTTTTATGTGATTACATTTTCCCCTCTTTGAATTGATGTGAGATCAATGCATTGATTCAAAGACCTATTAGCGAGAAGACCCATAACAGTTTGATTTGAAGTGATGAAACCATTCTTTTGAAGAAGATCGACTTCGAGCTTGATTGGACAAAGATTGATCAAAAGATATAAAATAGAATGTTCAGTTAGATTTGAATCTTGGAAACTGAACATCTGTTTGGAACTCTTAAAACTTTTGATTGGTTTGAATGAATAACCAATTTGATTTGAAGCGATGAGAAGGATTACCGTTAAGAGAATTGATTAGAAAGCAAATTGATTTGATTTGAAGTGATGAAGCCAATTTGATCAATGTATCTGGTTTTAATAATGAATAGCTCATATAAGACCAATCTTGTCTGGTTTTGAGTGCATTCACCATTGTATAAGACCATTGATTAGGTTGCCTTTGATTTAAGATGATCTCAACTTGATTTGATGAGATGAAGCTGAGATGCCCCAAGTGATGGGGTTTTGATTGAGGATGTGATCACTTGAATGTTGATGTCCTGATCCTGCCCCCTTGGGAGTGAAATCAAAATATGGCTAGGTGCCCTAGTGATGAGAAGAAATTTGATTGATAACATGATGCAAGAAGAAGCTAATTTGATTAGAAATAGCTCCCATGTGGTTAGGACAAACAATGTACTTGATGAGAGGTCCTGTTTAACGAGATTGACCAACAATATGGTAGGAGGATTGATTGGAAGAAAAGTGTGAGAGATTTCCATTGGTTGTGCAAGCGGTCAATTTGAGATTTTGATTTTGATCCTAAAAATGGAATCAGGATAGTCAAATTAACGAGGGGTGTTATGTTCATGCACAACTAACCACTTGACAAAATGAAGATCGATCAATAAGAACCTCAGATCCTTCACATTGGAGAGAGATATTGATATTATGCAGATTTCAACACCATGCAAATGCAGATGTAGATGCAAGACTAACATGAATGCAACCTAAGGTGTAGTCACTGAACCTTAAGTAGTGAAATTTTTCATCATCGAGCATTTTTGGAACATCAGAGTCGATACAATCCTTACTGGTGCCACTGCGACCATAAGAATATGAATATGACTTTCATTGGATAAGGTATGAGAAACTAACGTAAGCATCAAGGGACAAAAGCCAAGATGACCTGAATGTTGTTTCTAGCTGATGACACCAGTATCAAAGCATTCAAATCTAAGATAACCATGATTGTGATCTTGTGTAAACAAGCAGAGCAATAACAGTCAAGGAGATAGTTCTGACCTCACCTTGGTGTACAAATAATGAAGATCGAGGGATGTGAGGATTTTCCACCTTAATATAGGAGCTCTTATCACATACACCCTATTATTTGATGTTGTTGGATAATCAGGACCGCACCAACAAGCAATAGACAAAGAAAAGATTGACAAAAAATCAATGAAAATAGACAACATACAAATTGAAGTTCATCATACTTCAGCCAGTTTCAAAGTTTTCAGATGTGTATATATAGGAGGTGTTGAGAAACAACGTTGTGCTGGTGAGTGCGATGTGTTTGATTGCTATCAATCTATTGTTTACATTTGTGGTATCCAATGTGTGTTAAGAGACATAGATGCATCCAAAGATAGTGTTAAGAAACACTTTTGATTAGGCTGTTGAGAAACACCTATTTGCGTCAGTAGCGAGTTGTCCTTCAGAAATGAAACGATTACAGACTCTGGTGTAAGCCAAAAATATGATCAAATTCAGGGATCCATGCCCCTAGTAGAAAAATCTAATTGCAAGGACTGACTTGACTCATATTGCGAGGAAAAAGATGATTCAATTGCCCCTAGACTATGACTTTGGATCAGTTTCAATCCAGGAGGGTTCTCAGAAGAACCAAATTGTCATGAAAGTGACTAAAAGATATGTACAAACTGAAGCAAAGGATTTCCAAGATGGAGCATTGATAGATGGAGCACTGAGTAAAAGAGGCACCTGTTTACTAGGTTTTCACCTACTTGGCAGAGATGTTATGTAGAAGAAATTGACTTGATTTGAAGCGATGAAGCCAATTTGATCAATGTGCCTGGTTTAAAAAATGAATGACTCATCTAAGACTGATTTGTTTGGTTTCAAGTGTATCCATTAGTGTATAACACAATTGATTGGGTTATTTTTTATTTATGATAATCTCAACTTGATCTGATGCGATGAAGTTGAGATGCCCCAAGAGATGAGGTCTTTCTTGATGATGTGATCATTTAAAACCTGGTAAGCATGTCTGTGTCTCCATCCATTTTTTTTCTTTTTCAAATTTTTCAAATTTTTCAATTTTTTTGATTGATGCATCAAGGCACCTATTGCTAGGTTTTCACCAAGATGATCATTTTTCAGAACTTTTTTCTAATTTTTAGATTTTTTAGAGATTACTCTTGTCTTAAGCAAGATCACATTGGTTTTGCCCCAATGTCTAGCAAGGTAGAGGTCATTACAAATGTATTAAAAGTTGATGGGTGAGATGAATAGACAATGATGGATGAAGAGGATGAATGTGACCCTCAAGGATAGTCTCCTCAATATTACCCAAGATAGGGAAAAAAGAATATAGCAATGTAGGCTCGTGGAGTAATACTGGATAACATATAGGATAATGACCTGATGTCATGAAAAGCATGCGGTCCAAAAGAATGGACATTTCAAGAGACTGTTAAGAACTTATTTTTCAATTTTGATCAAGACCAAGGGGTCAATTAGGCAGGATATAGCTATGATAGTGCAATCGGGATAAGAGGTGATGGAGGTATAAGTGAATGTTTTGGGATTATGGTAGGAATCCTCAGAGATAGGAAGGATAGGCTTGGGATAAGAAAGATCATGATAGGGTACCATGGATGAGAGAAAGTTAATAGGATGATGGAAAGGATAATTAATGTCAGGATACATGTGTGTTCATGGATAAGCTCAACCTTGTCAAGATCACCAGAAGGAACATGGATGCTCATGGGCTAACTAGATGTAAGATATGATGGATAAGATGACATTGAAGGAACTTTCCCCCTATTATACCCTGCATACCCATCCCTACATTTTGTTGGAAAATTTTTGGGTCCCGCTTTTTTCTTTTGTTCTTCCTTGGTTCCTTTTTGTTTTCTTTTTTTCCCTCGGCCTTTGCCTCCATGGGGCCAGTGTTGTGTTCCTTTTGGTCTTCCTTTCTCTCGGGCCTGATCCTGGAGTGTTTTGTTTGTGCCAGCTGGATTTCAGACTCCAGGATCCTCTGTTACTACCTCATCTTTTGTTAGAGGGTGTGGTTGCATGGGATCCCTGGGCCCAGAGTCTGGAGGTTTGCCTTTCTCAGGATTTGTGGAGAGAAGTGGTATGTTTTTGTAACACCCCAAAATTGGCATCTTGCAACCCTAACCAATTTTGTTGCATTTGTCATTCTTCTAAATTATCAAATCCCTATTGTACTAGGCAATTCTGAGTTTTGACTGACTCTACTCAACCTAAGTGTCAAATGCAAAAAATCCTAAATCTGCATTAATCATACATTATATTTAATTCCTAAATATCAATCAATTAGCTAAATAAACCCTATGAATGAATTAATTTAATTATAAAATCCTAGCACTTTAATTAAATTAAATTCACCCCTTTTAGCTAAAACACATGAAAAGGAATTAAATAATATTTAATTATTAAATAAATATCCTCATCTCAAAAATTGAATTTAATTATTCAAATAATTGAGAAAATACATTTACGAGGTCATATTCTATTTATTTAATTAAATATTCTCTCAAAAATCTTCTCTTCAGTTCAGAAATAGAAGTTTTGAATTAACTGTGCTTTAAAGAGAAAGAAAATAGTTAAAATAAAAAATAAAATAGTTAAAAACAAAGAGAAAAAAATTCATTGTTTTATTTTAAAGAAAGCTTGCTAATTTGAACTGGCTTTTCTATCTGTTTTATTTCAAAAAGGAAACTTTCTATTCTGAGCATATTCTCAATCTATAAAAGAACTCCCATTTCTCATTCAAAACCCCCTAGTCATTTTTATGCATTGTTAGAATAACAAATTGCTGCTACATTTTATCATCTCATTTCTAGTTAAAAGCTCTCATTTTGCAATAGATTAATGTCAATTTCTTAGATTAATTGCATTGCAATCATGTCTTAGTTTAATTCATTTAGATTAATCTTACATCTTTCATGTTTTTTAGATTAATCTTCCATTACATTGCATCATATTCATGGAGAAAAATCCTTCATTCTTAGATTGGTCTATGGTTGTGAGACTCTCATTCTGAGAGCTATTCAAAACCCCATCTAGATAGAAGACAATAGGTCAAATCACACAGGCATGTAGGATGAAAAAATCATATTCACTTCTTTATGTGGCTGATGAACAAGGACTATGTTGAAGTGTATGGTTGAATAACAGGCCAAATTTAACATATACAATTTTTACCCTAGGGGTATAAATAGAGTTTCACCAGTAATTTTTACATTCATCGTGAACAAATTACCCTAGATTGATTCAAAGCGATTAGAGTGATTTCAACAAAAGCTAAGTGTGATTTTTTCCCAAAAGCTTAAACAGTGCCTGACAGTGATTGAAAGTTGTGTTCATGGTGATTCAAAGATGTTCATTTGCAAAGCACCTCCCGTTCTCATCCTCCCGCATCCCTCATTTCTAAGGTAGGCCCTTCTGGTTCCTCTTTTCTTTTTGGTTTTGTTTTGGGTTTCTTTCCTTTTGTTTTCCCTATTTTTTGCTCCATTCTTTATCATCGCTTCTTGTTGGTGGGATAGCTATGCCAAAGGGTTGTCTACCCTCTGTGTAGTTGTAAGAAATGTAATTCTTGTACATTCTGTAGATTTTGTAAATTTTTGTTAGTTTGTCAGTAGCTATGTATAATTTTGTTTCTGGGTCCGTCTGTAAGTTGTTCTTTCACCCTTCGTGCATAGGTGCATGTAAATTTTGTGTATTTTTGCATATTTCCCCCCATTTGGTGGTGAGGTCACCATGCCCCTCTGTGTGTAATCAAAATTTCAAGCTCACCCGTCTAGTGCTTGCGAATTCAAACTCGGCACCTCGCCTGGTCGAGTTTGCAAGTTTTCTCTCTCCTCCATCATCCCTACTTTAATGGAAGGTTTAATTCCCCACACACAAGCATTCAAAACCGGCCCAAGTGGTATTCATTCCCTCACATGTTAGGATAGCTCTTGCCTTCAATTCCATTACTCCCTTTATTGCATGACCACGTGATGCCCCATGTCATCCTAGTATGGATAATTGTTAGTCATGTCAATAATGATCAGTTTTCCAGAGTCTGGGTCCCATGTTCCCCTTTGACCTTCACTTCATTCACTATAAGAGCCATAATACCTAGAACCCCCTGGCGTTGATCAAATTCAAAGAAAGTCATTTTGTTTAATATATATTTTCAGGGTTTGATGTAAACTAACACCTTTTCAGGAACAGACATGAGGAGGTGATGAAATCTCTGGAACCCAGAATTTTATTGTGTTTTATCCATATTGACGATTGTTCGGTCTTGTAGGTTGCCGATAAATTTGTAGATCCACCATGTCTGAAGCATCTTCTCCACCCGGGAGACCAAAACTCCCAACCACTTCAACCAGGGCAGCTGCCAAGACCAAGGCTGAGAAGACTTTAGAGAAGCTTCCACTGACCACAAAATAGTTGAAGGAAGGAGCTATTTTGGGATCTAAAGTAGATTCCAAGTTACAGATGATCACCGACACAAGTGTTAGAGCATGGGCCGAATTGTAGGGCTTGGTTAAAATTATGTTTATTCAGTGCAAGGTTGGAGATCTAATGGCACTAAATGTGGCAGCCTTTGGAATGCTCAAAGCCACTTGCTTCCCCTACTTAGTGCAGGCTCCAGAGCTTATTCTTACATTGGTGGAACACTACAACATAGTTTTCTAGGCTTTCATGCTTACTGTTCCTCTTCCATCAGGCTACCCAATTCCCTTAGTGTCTCTGGACACTGCAACATTTTCTTAGGGGCTAGGGATCCCCCAATTCTCTAATTCTAATATTATCACCTGGGCCTTGGCATTACATGAGTTCAAAAAGGTTTTGAAGATGGCCTGGAAATACCTCAACACCAACTGGCTTAAGACCCCGAGGAAAGATTATAGAAAGATGAAGTTGGATATCCCCCGCATAGAATTCAAGGAAAGCATACAAATGGGGATAATGACCCTTCCGAACTGGTATATAAAAAATGCCATTACGATTAATCTCATAATGGAAAGGTGTGAATTCATTGTGGCAACCAAAATCTCCTCCAGTACCATAGTGGTGTGTTAAATTCTTGGCATTGTTAAGGTGAAAGCCTTGCTTTGAAAGGATTGGGAGAGCCCCCTTAATTGGGAAAATGACTTGATCACAATCACCTGAATGGATGTCCTTACTATAAACTATTGTTATAGTATCCAAAAACCCTCTATTTGTTGGCATAGAAGGTTAGAGACTGACTAAGACACCCCACACTTTTACAACTCTTAGTAGAGACAATGGCCCTTTGGGAAGCAATTCCTTTGGGTTTAGAAGCTTGGTGTGCCTGAGAAGTGAGTGCACATGTAAGGAGGAGCCCGTGCCTCCAAGATTCTAAGTTGTCCACTATGAGTAAGCATAGTTGAACTTTGGTTCAAGTGGGGATTGAACAAATACTGCCCTAGCTATCCTAGGATTGTGATGTGTCTGTTCTGGTACTACAAATATTCTATTTAATGTGTTTTGCATGGGTGTATCATTTAAACAATTGAAACAAACATCAAATCACACAAACTGTCAAACTTGAACATGTCCAAAACAATCTTTAACTTGAACTCTCTGTCAGAAAACAACATGATCTTGTCTCAAAAAATGAAATCTAGTCTTAACTATCTGATTCTGTAGAATTTCGCTTCTTTACTGCCAAGTCTCACGCAAAATTCTGTCATCTTTGCGTCATTATCTAAGAAACTTTGCACGACATGTTGGCAATCATCGCTTGACATTTTGCAATCTTGTTGTCATTTTTTTTCACCAGTCGGTTACTTTATTCACCAGTCTGTCATTCTATTTTGTGTGGGACTACATAATTTTGTGTAAGCCTATGGGAATCTTTGCACGAGAAAGTACTTCTTCGCGCAAGTCAGAAACATTTTTTCAACACAACGAGCAATTTCTAGTCTGTCCAGCGTACTTCCGCTAAATATGATCTCGGTTCTGGGTCTTTTTATCTGCCTTCTATCTGCACATAGTTTGCAATGTGGTTTCTTAGGTTGAGAATTACATGATTCTTTCTTAAACTGGTCTCATCTCATATCTTTTGGTCTATTTGTACTATGTCATCATACCTTGTGTCACAATAGTCATCTCTTAGCTATTCTAGCCTCATTTCCAATGATTTGCACCAAGGGTACTTCACCTTTTGGCACTTTCTGTGCATTTACTTTGAGAGAGTTTCAAGTGTGGTCCTAGTTGACATCCCTTGTACAATCTTTGTCTATGAATTTTACAAATCAAAGTGGAAAAATATTCCCTTCAATCAATCAAGAAGAATCTATGCTTTCCACACCATTTTTGGCTACATCTAGTGAGGAATCATCTCGATCTCCATCTCCAATACTTCGACCTTACGTCGAACGGTCATTTCCAGTGGATTTTAGTCAGGTTCAAAACCCTTTTTTCCAAGAGGACCCAAATTCCTAAAACACTCAACCTTCTCGTACTGAGTCTTTACACATTGAACACTTGCATTCTAGGAGGATGGTAGATCATGACCAATTAGGTGAACATAACAGAGATGATCTCTCTAAAACCAAGGGTAAATTCCCTTTTCAAGACCCTCCTCCTGATGAAGAGAAATAAATAACCTAAGGGGATATCTTAGAAGCTCGCAATAATAAAAACTTCATGAGAATGACGGCGGTCCTAATGAAAGAAGAGAAGGAGAAATACCTTCTTGAATTGGCCAACCAAGGAGCCAAACTCCCCTCTGATTACAAGGTAGAGACACTTGTTGAGAAAGAGGAAGAAACTGAAAACTCCCACTTGCAAAAGCAAATGCAATGCATGCAAGAACAACTCATTCAACTCATGAAGGATAAAGACAAACCCGCTACACAGTTCACACTGGAAAGTATTTGTCCTTTCCCATTTGATAAGAGTCTATGCATGCCTCATTTTCCATTGAGAGAGTTTGGTGCTCTCTATATGGAGTTTATAAATGATACAACCTACCTCATGCATCTCTTCCCACATAGTTTGGGAGGGCCAGGTATGGAATGGTTCTCTAGGCTACCGAATGGAATCAAAACTTTTGACGAAATCGCCAATTTGTTTCTACAAAACTATTCTCACAACATCCAACATCCGATTCACATTCGATATCTTTGTAACTTGAAACACATTCATGGGGAATCCTTCTTAACATTCCTCCAAAGATGGAGACAAAATTTATACAAGATATTCTCGCAAAATACCCGAATCTAAAAATTTGGACATCTTTCTAGACAATCTTCTTACCAACTTTGGGTATCAAGTACAGTTGCAAGGTCCTTTAACCTTTTATGACATGATTAAGCAAGTTGTGAGAATTGAGATGTTTATGGTTAATAAAGTAGAACTGACCTTACACAAGGAAAATTAACAAGGGTCTTCCTCCTCAAGAAAAGATAAACCCAAATTTCCCAACAAGAACCAGAATGTTGTGAATGATGGAGTTGTAGACAATGTGACTCCCAAGCCTTCAAAGGCTGCTTTTAATCTCACTACTACAATGCAGGCAGCCAAGGCCACTAAACAGGCTGCAGTAGAATCCAAACCGAGTACTTCACATTTTTTTGGCTCTAAACCTTGGGCTCCTAGACCCAAGTGTGAATTCACTCCTTTAGGAGAACCTCTTGATGTAGTTTACAAGACTCTCTTGGACAACCATTTAATCACTCCACTAGATAATTCATGACCTTATGATCCGCAACCAAGACCCTCTTGGTGGTATGAATCTGCTTATTGTGATTTTCACCAAAATAAAGGTCATAAAATGACTACTTGTCTTAAATTGTGGCATAAAATCTAGGATCTCATCGATAGTGAGGTTATTGCTGTGGGAGGTCACAACAAGAACTCAGACCACCAATATTTTAAAGACCCATTTCCTCCTCATGGGAGAGGTGAGTCATCCAAAGGCAAAAATACAGATGCCAAGTTCAACTATACATACACCAATAACGACAATGTCATTAATATGTTTGAGCCTATTGATACTGAATATTGTAATGTTGTCATTCTCAAGGGAAGGGAAGATAATACCAAGCCCAAAAATCCTTTCATCTTGCAAGGGTCTACACCTTAGTCCTTTGAACAAGAATAGTCTCAGGTTAGTGCAAACGTTGTTACTTGATCTTGTGCTAAGATCATTCTCAAAGGCCCTGAGCCTTCTATGTCTACACCAACACAACCTGCAGAAAAAATTACTATTGGCTCTGCCAATAAGAATCCAAAATTAGGTTCCTCATCTAATGCTGCCAGTTATAGAATTCTAGAGCAATTACAATGTACTAACACTCAGATCACCATCTTTGAGCTGCTAAAAATTTCCCCCGCTCATAGGGAGATCCTTGATAAAGCCCTCACCGAGGAAAATGTCCCAAAAGATCTCGATCTCAACCAGTTTCAATCCATGGTAGGTCACTTGACCTCCTCCCATTACTTGTCTTTCTCTGAGGAAGATGACCATTCTTTGAGTCACCCACACAATAACCCCTTGCACATTGAAGTCATGATTGGTCCAAAACATGTTTGTTGTGTTGTCATAGATAACGGTGCTGGCCTCGACATTTGCTCTGCTAGTTTCCTTATTGAGTTAGGCTATGACAAAGACTACATAGATGCTCGCAAAAATATTACTATTAAGGCCTATGATGAAGAAGAACAAAAATCTAAGGGGCTAGTTGTGTTACCAATCAGAGTCGGCCCTATTGAAAGCGATGTTATTTGTCAAGTGCTTGACATTCCTTTAGCATACAATATTCTATTGGGAAGGACATGGATCCATGAAATGTAGGCTATCCCTTCAACATACCATCAATGCATTAAGTTCCCATTCCAAGGCTCTGAAGTGACTATACCTGGTAATACACACTATGATTGCAACACACTCACAAAATCTGTTGATATCTTTGTACCCACCAATAGAGAGTCTATTAAGCTCCTCGAGACTAAACTAAAGGAAATGGAAAAGGGTCTGATACTCAAGGAAACTAACATGGGAGGGTATCAGATTGAACCTGTGCTATCTATTACATCTCTACCTTTATCTCCACATTATTTTGGGAGACCTTATGAGCACACTAAACCTTCTACAGTTCCTCCTCAAACAAAATATGGTGACACCTTTGTACAGGCCATAGTTCCATTAGAAGAAGAAGCTGAAAATAGGGCTATCAAAGCTTGGATCTATAAAGGAGAAGACACTTCTGAGAAAACCACTACAGCTTATGACATAAAACCTGAACAATATGGAAATGGTCTAACTATTATGCAATGCTTTGGTTACAAAGGGAATGGTCCCATATGTGTGAATCACACAGGATTGATTGCACCTCTTAAATATATTGGTCGACGGACACATGACTCTATAGGTATAGGCTTCAAGAAGCTCACATTTCAACTAGGGATAAACAAATTTGTACCTCACACAGATCAACAAACAACAACTAAAGATACATCTAAAAATGAAGAGTCCGAAGATAGCTCTGACGAGGATTTCTTCCCTTGTCCCATTCCTCTAGATCTGGCAGCATTCTTTGCTGAGCTAGATGATTTCATATCGCGTGTCAATATAGTTGAGACTGACAGCGATTCTGATGACACCACTTCACTTGCTCCATTAAACTATGAGCAGTGGAAAGAAATGCACACTATAAATCCAAGTCATCAGGGTGATTTGTACATACCACCAAACTTCCAAGCGCAGTTTGAATAGGAATCCTAGCCACTTCTCACTAAACAAGAAATAGATGATACTGCAAACACTGATAAGGTACCCAGGTCAAAAGGCACTCATTTGACCATAGTAGAAGTTTTAGGTAGAACTCATCCAAACTAGGGACAAAGGGTTTATTTCACTCATGTTCTTGATATGATGCCTAATGATGAAATGAACTCTCATGAATATGAGTTTGACAGCTTGTCATATGCCAACTCTGACAGAGATATGGATACAATTCACACACATGAAAAACTTCTTGACATAGGTGAAGGGTCTATTCTAAGGTCAAATGATTTTGATTGCATCGATGTTAATGTGTCATCTACTACGGTCGCTAGGAGTCAAAGGAATTCAACTACACCTTTGGATGAGATTGCTCTAGGTCTCGACTTGCTTGTCCGTGCTTTTGATGATTATATTATGAATGCACTTGAACCTGTCACTTCTCTTTCACTCTGCCATCCTGAGCTTATATAATGGAACTCTCCCTCCTCATCTAATGAATTCCTTACTTTCCAGAATGATTACTCTCCTTCCTGTTACCTCAATGCTATCGAACCTGTAACATCCTCCACTAGCAAAGAAAGTGTCAACATGACTGAGGTCGATATCAAGTATCTCAGTCACAAAATCAAAAGAAAAAAAAATAGGCACTTTGATGGTGAAAACCACATTGTGGCAGTATCAGAGCCTAAGAAATTCAAAATAAAGGATGTATCCAAGGATGAAAACCTCTCTGAGGTGCCTGAGGATGAGATACTTGATATGCTTCTGAGTCATTTCCAGGAATGATCATCTGTTCTTGTTGAACCAACTCAACCAATCAACTTGGGTACAAAAGATGAGCCTCAGATCATTCATTTGGCACAATCATTAACTGAGGTAGAAAGAGAGGAATTCATTACATTCTTTTAGAGCAAGAAGATAAACTTTGCATGGAAATATTCAGACTTGTCAAAGCTGAATTGGAGAAACTTCTTAATGCAGTGTTTATCAGAGCAATTGACTATGTAGAATAGATCTCTAACATTGTTCTAGTATCCAAACATGAGAAATCTATCTGAGTCTACACAGACTTCAGAGACTTGAATAAGGCATGTCCTAAGGACGACTTTCCATTGCCCAATATTGATATGATTGTAGATATGATATCAAGGTATGAAATGTACTCACTAATGGATGGTTTCTCTAGCTACAACTAGATAAAGATCATGCCAGAGGACCAAGAGAAAACCTCGTTCACATGTGCATGGGGCACTTTCTGTTGGAATGTCATGCCCTTTGGAATCAAAAATGCTGGTGCTACATATCAGAGAGCTGTCATCACCATATTTCATGACATGATGCATAAAACAATGGAAGATTATGTTGATGAAACTCTAGCTAAGAGCATGCAATGAGAGAAACACCTTATGGATCTAGGTCCTATACTAGATCACATGGAGCATTTTAGTCTGAGGCTCAATCCTAAGAAATGTGCATTCGGCGTAATATCTGGAAAACTGCTTGGTTATATCATCTCTATAAAAGGCATCAAGGTGGATCCTAAGAAAGTTCAAGCTATCATGGAATTGCCACCACCAAAGAATATCAGAAAAATAAGAGGACTTCAAGGCCGGTTATAGTCTATCCAGCACTTCATCTCACAACTGGTGGACAATTCCCAACCATTCACAAAGACTTTACACAAGGGTGTGACTTACCAATAGAACATGGACTATGATGAGGGGTTCACACAAATCAAATAGTATCTTGCAAACCTACCAATATGGATTCCTCCTATTCATGGGAAGCCACTTATGCTTACATCTCTTCTATAGATACATCATTGGGTGTTCTATTAGCCTAAGAAGATTAGAACAACAAGGAAAGGGCTATCTACTACACTAGTAGAACTTTGGTCTCATATTAAACAAACTATTATGTTATGGAGAAGGCTTGCCTCACAGTGGTATTTGCTTCACAAAAATTGTGACACTACATGTTGGCTCATACTACATGCCTTATTGCTAAAATTGTTCCTCTGAAATATTTGCTCAGTAAAGCTACCCTCACAGGTAGACTAGCTAAATGGTTCATGCTTCTCAATGAATTTGATATTGAGTATGTAGAGAGAAAAGCCATCAAGGGGAAAGAAATTATAGATCAATTGGTAGAAGCACCTCTAGTAGATCATAAACCATTGAACATTGAATTTCCAGATGAGTCCATATTACTTCTCACACATCGATCTTGAACTATGTTCTTTGATGGTTCATTTACGCAATAGGGGTTAGGTGTTGGGATACTATTCATCACACCTCAAAGGTACTCTTTACCAAAAGAATACAAGATGTTGTTTCCTTCTACAAACAACATCACTGAGTATGAAGCCTTAATCAATGGTATGAAAATCACCCTTGAGTGGTGAGTGGATGAACTCAATGTCCTTGGAGATTCATAGTTAGTCATCAATCAAATAAATGATATCTATCAAACAAAAGATGACAAGCTGGTGCCTTATAAATGGTTGGTTGATGACCTTAGAAAGTATTTTTTTCACATCACATTTAAACAAGTTCCAAGGGTAGATAATAAAGTGGCAGATGCCATGGCTACTCTTGCTTCCATGCTACAGATGCCAGAAAATGATTTTTGACATGAATTCCTAGTGGAGACGTTACACTACCCAACCTATGATTCCCCTGAGTCCTGGATGATCTGTTCTGTCATTGGACATGACTCATCTTGCTACCACCATATTTATTACTACCTTCATGACCAGATTTTTATGGACACTTACACCCAGAATGAGAAACATCACTTAATCTGTACTGTTTCATGGTTTGTCATCATAGCTAATGACTTGTATAAGCGTGGTCTAGATGGTACCCTTCTTAGGTGTTTAAAACCCGATGAGTCCAAACGTGCATTAGTAGAGGTACATGAAGGAATCTATGGGTCTTACTCTAACGGACTGACACTAGCTTGTAAACTTATTAGAGCTGGTTACTATTGGCCATTTATGGATAAAGATGCTACACAATTTGCTAAGTCTTGCAAACAGTGTCAACTACATGGTAATCTGATTCATGCTCCAGCTAAGGAGCTTATTCCCTTCATTATTTTCTGGCCATTTCAACAATGGGCCTTTGATTTTGTGGGTCAAATTTTTTCCTCATCCTCAAATGGACATAAGTTCATCATCATAGCTACATACTATTTTACCAAGTGGGTGGAGGCAGTCCCTCTCACCGTCACCAATGGAAAATTGGTAGCAATGTTCATTCTGAATTACATCATCTATAGGTATGGTGTACCCTCAACAATAATCACTGATAATGGGGGGAAATTTAAAAACAAGGATTTGACAGAGCTATGCTCTAAGTTTAAAATTACTCAGCATTGGTCTTCCATCTATTACCCTCAGGGTAAGGGATATGCGGAAGCATCAAACAAGACAATCCTTAAAATCCTGCATCGCACAGTGCATAAATCTAGACAAGATTGACATCTCTAGATCAATCCAGCTCTCTGGGCATATAGGAAAAGCATAAGAACACCAACAGGGGCTATGCCCTATGCTTTGGTTTATGGAGCAGATGCTATGTTACCAATTGAGGTTGAGATTCCTTCTCTACGAGTCTCTCTAAAAGGCCTCACTACTGATGATGATAACAAAATATCTTGGCTACAAGAGCTAGAACTAATTGATGAATGTTGGCAAGTGGTGTTTGATCACCTTAGAGCATATTAGAAAAGGATGTCCAAGAGCTATAACAAGAAAGTTCACCCATGGGATTTCCAAACAGGTGACCTCGTTCTGAGGGAGAACCCTAAGAATCAACAACATCGGATCTAGAAAGGAAAATTTGAACAAAATTGGCTTGGTCCGTATGTTGTCACAACAGTATTTGGGTCTGGCACCTATCAAATCTCTACTACTAAAGGAGAACAACTCAAAGAGCCCATCAATGCTCTTCATCTGAAATGGTTCTACAACTGAGACATCTTCAGTGTGCTCATGTATATAGTAAAGTCCTAAAAAAATTTTAAAAATTGGAAAATGTCCTAAAAAAATGATCATCTTAGTGAAAACCTAGCGATAGGCGCTTTGACATATCTCCAAAAAAATTATATATTCTAAAAATACAAAAAAATTAAAAAATTGAAAAATACAAAAAAAAAAGAGAAAAAGAAAAAAAGGTACCATTGATGAAAACCTGGCAAACAGGCGTCATGGTAGAAAAAAAAAAGAAATTCTGCCAAGAAGGTGAAAACCTGGTAAATAGGCGCCTCTTGTTCCACATTGCTATATCTTTTACAACACCGCTTGGCTTTATGCATTTGCTTTCCTTCTTTGTTGCTTTTTTGCTTTCCTACTTGCATTTTCTTTTCCGCATGCTCTTAGTTACCTTTAAGACACTAATTTACATGGATTGAAACTGGTCATACTCTCGAGGCAACCCTCCTAGTCTAGGGGGCACTTCCCTATTGCCTTTTGGGATCTATTTTGTGACAGTCACCAGTGGTTCTCACTGCGTCTGCCTATTGTCTCTTAGCTTATACTGAGATCTCTTTCCTTGCGAATCTCCCTCACATTAGTCACCTATGGTTCTCACTATGTCTATTTAGTGTCACTATACTATTGAGATTTCTCGCATCCATTACAGTTGGAGTTATACTCAAACGCTCTATCTATCGATCCTTGGTCTTGATGATCCTTTGCTTTAGTTTGTACATAGCTTTTGGTCACTTTTGTGACACTCTGGTTCCTTTGTGAACCCTCCTAATTTAACATTGATTTAGTTCCATACGCCTGGGGGAAACCAAATCTAGTTTGTACTCACAACATACGTCAATTCAGTCACTACTAATAGGGGAATGGATCCCCAAATCTGATCGCATCTATAGTCAGTAATCTTGTCATTTCTGAAGGACAGCTATCTACTAACACAAACTAGTGTTTCTCAACACCCCCATAAACAATATTTTTCAACACTATCTTTGGACACATCTATGTTTTTCAACACACATTGGATATCATAATGTAAATATCTATCGATAATAATCAAACACAATGCACTCACAAGCACAATGGTGTTTTTCAACACCCCTATACACATACATATTCAAAAACTTTAAAACTGGCTGAGCTATGATTGAATCTTTCTTTGTATGTTGACTGTTCTCCTAGATTTCATTGATATTTTCTTTGTCTACTGCTTGTTGGTGTATTCCCGATGATCCGGCAACGTCAAATAAAAAGGGTGTATGTGATAAGAGCTCCCACATTAAGGTGGAAAATCCTCACATCCCTTGATCTTATTTATTTGTACGCTAGGGTGAGGTCGATACTATCTCCTTGACTGTTATTACTCTATTTGTTTATGCATGATTATACTCATGGTTATCTTGGCTTTGAATGCTTTGATAATGGTGTACTCTTGCAACATTGACTAGAAACAATGTTCAAGTCATGTTGGCTTTTGTGCCCTAGTGCTTACGTTCATTTCCCACATTTTATATGATGAAAGTCATATTCATATCCTTATGATTGTAGTGGCACCAATAAGGATTGCATCAACTCTGATGTTCCAAAAATGCTCAATGATGATAATTATATGATGGGTCTCACAACCATATCCTAGGGATTGCATCTAGCATAGGACTGCATTGTCATTCTAGACTTGCATTATGGCAGCAATTCGATGTTCACTTCATTGCATTATACTAGGTTTGTACATTGGGGAGTTATTCTTCAGAGTCCTGGTTTCATCATGACTGCACAAGCGTTCGATCCTCGCTCTCGATTCTTCACATATTCTCTTGGTTAGCATCTGTCACACATTTGGACACACTGCATGATATGTTAGTACCATATCCATTACATTTTCATTATCATTTACACATTGCATTTACATATTTCCATTGACAGGTCTATTTACATAAATCATCTACATACATACAACTTTGCATCTACATCAACATGTGCATCGCATAAACTCATAAACATCACATACATGTGCATTTCATACATTTGCAAAAAATATTCATTCATTTGCATACATTCTAAATCATCTAAACCTCTCAGCATATAGGAAACATCTCATACACAATAAAATGTGAACACATGCGATGATACAAAAAGATGAGCTCATATATATATATATATATATATATATATATCAAATGTATCGATACAATACAAAATGGTGCTACTCGAGCATCGTCTATCTCCAAAATGGTGGTACAATACACAGATGCCAACACATTAGATACATCCTATGATCTCATCTATTAGTATATCAAATCTATCTCTGAGCCTCTCCCTCATCACCTGGAGGAGGTGGAGGAGGAGGCATATCTGGTGGCAGTGGTGCCTGTGCACCCTCTGATCCTCACGCATACAAGGAAAATATTGGCACTTTCAATGCCTCATCCGGCACTACTCCCGCATAATCTATGTAATAATAGGCCGCTTAGGTAGCATGATGTCCTCCCTCTACCCGATGCTGCTCATGTGTCATCTGCAACTGCCCTCAGAGCTCCTGTACCTCCCATTCTCTGTCTAATAGCCGCACATCTCACATGGCAACCTATACCTTCAAGTCTATAAACTATCTCATAAGCTGCCATAATCTCTCTCTAGAGATCTCCATAGGGCATCTTGCACTTGTGATGGTGGATCCCCAGGTATTTCACCCTTTCCTAGCTCCTGTATAGGTTGATTCTCCTGCATCGGGTCCTCTTGTGGTACCTCCTGCTGCTCTGCCTACTCCTGTACATCATTGAGCTGTGTAGCTATCCTCCTCCTACTCTACCTCCCACTACTACTCACACTGGGATCAATCTGCATCTAACATACATGTATGTCCACCTGTACAGTGCGAGGTTGTGGCACCTGCTGTGGTACCTACTGTGGTGGTGTTCATGGTACCTACTGCGGTGGAGGCACTGGTGCATACTTCTGTGGCACATGTTGGTGCACTACCTATGCTGGCATGACCATGCCAACTAGATATATGAATTGTGGAAAGGGATGAGTCACGAAATGCTCTCTGAACTCTAGGGTCATCTCTCCATCCTCAATCGCGCTCAGGTAATCCCATCGAGTCTGCGCTAGGGCTCGTACGTCAATCATGCATCGACCAATATCCAACTTGGTTGACCATCCTTTCCTAAGCTCATCATGAAAATGAGCATAGGCACAGTACTCCTATGAAATCTCCTATGCCCAACCGAATTTCTACCAAACACGTGTAAGTGGAAATCGCTCAATAATAGATATGGCTCGACTAAAGAGAGGCCAAGAAACAAGCATGTACCCCAGTTGATCACTGGCATCGTCCCAGTCATCTGTCAACCTCCATGGTCACCATGTCACTATAACTAGATCATCGAGCTGAGCTCACCACTGCTCTATCTTACCCAATATGAGTTGGGTAATCAAACCTCTATACCTATATATGTAGGGCTCCAGTGGCTCCCTTAGATCATCGTATATGGGTTGGGTAACTGGCAGGTGCTCCCATGCCCACACCTATAAAACAAAGACCCCTACTACCATGCTCTTTTCCTCTCTATAGGTGATCTCATGCATCTCATGGTACATATGGGCCAACATACACTGACCCCACCCATATCTGATCGGCTCCTCCAGCATCCTCTGAAGCATCTGACCCCAACCACACTCAAAACCATGCTGACCATGATTCAACATCAGATAGAATCCCAGGAGTGTTGCTAAAACCATGACCAATCGGTGTCCAAGCCCATACTCTCTGATCAACTCCTCCCATGGGATGGTTCTCCCCATGACCAGCTCATCCTGTAGGATCTATCATAGTGCCAGTGTCCCTGGTCGCAGCTGTACCTCATACTCCACTCTCAGACAATGGAAAGGTATCTTGAGAATCCTATAGATACCCTCCGGTGTCACTGTCATCTCACCCTAAGGAAGGTGAAAGGTGTTCATTTCCGAATGGAAATGCTCTACTAATGCTCCTAGTAACCCGTGATTAACCTGAATGTCAGGTATCTCAAAAAAATGTGATAGGCCCAAATTGTCAATATGTGCAATCTCTGCGTCATCCAACTGTCTCACCAGCCCATTGATAGCTGGATGATGTGACCTAAATGTAATGTCTAGGAACTCAACCTACAAGACATTCAAACAACAATGCACGATCAGTACTTGACCCATGATTCAAGATAATCAATGCATAAGTAAGCAATAAACCATTAGAGACATCCTACGCTAAGGACTAACAATGACACAATTACTATTGGACGCAACGCAAACTTATTTTATATTCAAATTGCAAAGTTTTATTCATGCGAAGTAGCATACTTTCACACAAAGAAGTTCTTTGTACCACACAACATCTTACTCTCATGCAATGTTTCATCACTGTTCACGCAAGAAACCCCCCTGTTGAAGGGTTTCCCACGCAAGACGTGGGTACCCTCCCGCGCGAGGATACCCACCGACTAATGCGAGAATTTGCCTTTTGGCATTTTCTCGCGTGAGCCTTCATTACGGGCTGTGCGAGGAAACTAGTTCCTCAAGCGAGAACCCACAGAACAGTACTTCAAAACACGTAAAACATTGAAAAATTGACCAAAAGCGGTAAAATTTGAAATGATGGAGAGGTTAATTGACCACTTATCGGGGGTCCGTATGCTACTGGCCTATTATACTACCTAGATCACTCAAAATGATGAGTGCTCACGGGGACCACCATTTTTGCTCAGAGCTCTATTCTTAAAAGTCAACGGATGCAAATGATTTGAAAATGACCTTTTGGACTCATATATAGGTTTTGACCTAATTTTCAAAAGTACTTTGATTTGCATGAAAATTTAACCACTACCTAATTTGACCGCTCTGAATCCATTTTCGTGATTGAAATCAAAATCTGACACTTCTATATAGCTCAAAATCACATTTTAATTTTTTTTGGGACCGACGTGATCAGATGCTTGTGCAGTCAACTTTTTGACATCGCTTTCTTGTTAGAAACATATCTAATCAACATTTCCTTAAATCTTTGACTTTTTTCCTCAAAAGTCAACTTTGGTCAACACTAGTCAAACTTGGTCAACCAGACATTGAAATCACTCAAAATTGATTCTGAATCTTCTGAATTCTTTCGTAATCTTTTCTAAGCTCTTCTTGATCTCTAATTCAACATCTATCTATGATTTCTCACTTTCAATCATCATTATGACGTATCATCTTCCTATTTCGCTCCTGAGGGGTAGGATGATTACATCATTGAATCTATTCCAATCAATCTGATCTGAAGTCAAAAGCCCTCATTGCTAGGGGCACCTCATCACTTGGGGCATGTTTAGTTTTCATACTTCATGGTCAAAACTGGATACTCCACAATCAATAAGGGCATCTCTATTCCTTAAATCTTGTCATCTATTAGGTATCAGGGCAATCTAACCCGGATCCCTGAGAATCAAGCTTTGTTCTAGAGATGATTCTTAAAATCTCATCATTTTGGTATCTGAGAAATCTAACTCAGGTCCCTGAGAATTAAGCTCCATTTTGGAGATGGTTCTCGAAAACTCATCTATTAGGAATTGGGACAATCTAACCTTGACTCTTGAAAATCAAGCCTTGTTTTGGAGATGATTCTGAAACTCGACCTAACCAGTGTCTGGGCAATCTAACCTAGATATTGGGGGACTAAGCTTCATTTCGGAGATAGTCCTAAAATATCTATTTGACTATCTTTTTATGGACAGGTATCGAGATAATCTAACCCTAACTCCTGAAGGTTGAGCCTCATTCTGAGGACAGTATTTTGAAAGATATCAATCTATTAGATATCTGAGCAATCTAACTTAGATCCCTGGGGATCAAGCTTCATTTTGGAAATGACACTCAAAAAATCTACTTGATCGACGTCTTGGCAATCTAACCTAGACTTCAGAGAGTTAAGCTATGTCCTGGAGATGTCTCTAAAATCTTCATCAATTGATCTTTGCATCATCAATTTTCAAAATCTATTCTTCTGTGCTTCACACATCAGACTATTCTTTGAATCAATGTGCTGCTTGCACATCAATTCAAAGAGGGGCAAAATGTAACACCCCAAAATTGGCATCTTGCAACCCTAACCAATTTTGTTGCATTTGTCGTTCTTCTGAATTATCAAAGTCCTATTGTACTAGGAAATTCTGAGTTTTGACTGACTCTACTCGACCTAAGTGTCAAATGCAGAAAATCCTAAATCTGCATTAATCATACATTATATTTAATTCCTAAATATCAATCAATTAGCTAAACAAACCCTATGATTGAATTAATTTAATTATAAAGTCCTAGCACTTTAATTAAATTAAATTCACCCCTTTTAGCTAAAATACATGAAAATGAATTAAATAATATTTAATTATTAAATAAATATCCTCACATCAAAAATTAAATTTAATTATTCAAATAATTGAGAAAATATATTTATGAGGTCATATTCTATTTATTTAATTAAATATTCTCTCAAAAATATTCTCTTCAGTTTAGAAATAGAAGTTTTGAATTAACTGTGCTTTAAAGAGAAAGAAAATAGTTAAAAACAAAGAGAAACCAATTCATTGTTTTCTTTTTTTTGTCCCTAATTTTGCATTCCCCAAAATTGGGGCAACCCTACGCAATTCTCAGTTGATTGCTAGGAGTTTTTCTCTAAGCGTGTCGATGTTTCGGCAAGAGTATTTTTCAACGGAATCGATCATCCCTTGATTTTTGGTTGTTTTATCTTCTGACTAAACATCAAGTCCTTTTTCTTTGTTTTTCTCTTTTCTGTGTTTTGTTTTGTCGCCGTTCTTGCTGTCGTCTTCCCGCTCAGTTCTGAGCTCTTTTGGGTTTCTTTCGGGTAGGTCTTGTCAGTTAGGTTTTTAGGCACTCTGCACTTCCTCGAGGAATCACCAGTAAAGTGGGCTTTTCTTGTCAATCGCATATAAGTGAAAGTTTATTTTATGTGCGAGATGAACTTAAAACTTCATCCTAAAGTTTCACATCATTCTGTGAAGTTTTACTTGAAAATTTTAATGGTAGCGGGTTTTTACATTAAACCTGCACATCAGACCTTAAAATTTTAAAGTCGCATATAAAATTATTAAATTCTTTCTTTATTTTATTTAATGACAAAATAAAGATAAGATTTATAAATAAAATCACAATTTATTTATAAACTTTAAAATTTGAATGGATTTAATATAATTCATTTTAATTTCCTATTTAAATGGTGATTTTTCTAATATGTTATGTATTATTGAATTAATAACGTTTTTATAAGGCTAAGGTTATTAAAATTTAAAAACATATAACAAAATGTTATTATGCTTTTAAAATATTATGACATAATATATATTATTTGGTTTTTAAAAGAAAATAATATATATTATAGCTTTATGTTTAAAAACGTTGTTCTTTTTAATAATTAGTTATCTACATATCATATTAATATATATGTTATAAAAGATGTCGATTTTTTATCACATAGCATATGTTTTTGTGAAACCAAACCCGTGGTCTGTTATAGCACTGGGCGTTGAAATAAAAGACTACCGAAAGTGCTATTTAATTCATGGTTTTATTTAAAAAAAAAAGATCAAACCAAAGTAAACATATGCTATCGTGTGTTTGTTTCCTTTTAGGCCTGCGGTTTTCGTTGAAAGCATACAACATATGTTTATTGGCTTCACAAAGCCCGCAATTCCTCTTCCAAAGACACAGTTTTATTAAAGTGATATGGCGTCCTTTATTTGAGCTAGCATATGTTTCAATAGATATCGTGGCTTATTCTTTAATGGAAGGCGTCAGAATTGTATAGTGGCGGTTTCATTTTTAATACATGGCGTTTTAAATCCAATAAATTCTATTGTATGGAGTTTTTAATCATATATATTAAAGCCCACGGCTAATATAAGAGGACGTTCATTTAATATAAATATAACATATGCATTATGTTACAAGTCTACCAAAGGCCCGCAACTTAACTTAAGGCGGCTTCAATAATATTATTGCTGAGGCTAAAAACTCCATGTGCGGCGCGTTTTATTAAGTCTGGGCGTAGCTTTATCATTTGGTAGCATATTTCCTTTAATATGTAAGCCGCGACTTGTATGGGAGCCGTGACAAACATATGGGAGCCGTGTGCTATTAAAAATGTAAGGCGTTGATTTATGTGGTCTTTGCATATTTCAAACTATGCTTAAAAACCAGCGGCTTCTTACTAAAGTTCATGTCTTTGTTAAAGTGCTGTTAGACATATGCAAGTCACGCATGTATGGCAGTATTAATTTAGAAGAGTGCATCAAACATTTTTATTAAAACTCTTCCATGGCATGCTACGTAACCTTCCGGGAAGGATGTCGGGAGTTTATGAAAATAGTTTGCATCCACTATATGCTATTTTTTTTAACTGAGAAAGCCAGCAGTGGTGTTAGTTTAAAACAAAGACTTATTCTTATCCTTGCATTCATGCCATTAAGTCTGCAGTTGAACAAGTTTCATCTTGATCTTCAAGAACAGATTTTCCTCTTCATCTGCAATTTCAAAATTCATTCTTGATGAAGTCTTGTTTCTTTCCAAGAAGTGGAAGGCATGCCATAATTATAGGCCATGAGTCTTGAAGAGTTCTTCCTCTTTTCTCACTGTTTGCATGCAAATTTTGATGCATGATGAACATTTGTCCTTCCCCAAGCCAAGACCAATCATATTAGCTTTGGTTTTGACAAGAATTTGTCAATTCTGGAGTCTATATAACTCTGTAAACTTCCC
>MU225400.1:1381172-1392882 GCA_018584345.1 Thuja plicata | reverse complement strand
TCTAAGAAGAAGGCTGATTCAAGGATGGTAGCGTAGATGCTAGATACTAAGTGACAACCTATGTATAAAAATCCTCTAACAAGGTCGCACTTAACAGTGTGTTTGTAACCTTTAACAGGGTTGGCTCTTAACAGGGCTCACTTCAGAAGAGTGAAAATTTGGGGCACCAGTCCCAGTGGTTTTTTCCCTTAATAGGGTTTCCACGTTAAAATCCATGTAATATGTGTGTATGGTTTATTGCTTTATTGTTTTAAATTTCACATATGCATTTCTGGATTGATTGGTATACTCTGCATATTTATTGAGCATCGGTAAATAAGTTTTACTGCTTATCGGTAATCAAGGAGAATAAGGACAAACAAGGTAAACTGACAGAAAATTAATTATCTCAAAGTATTTCAAGGCATGCATCTTGTAGTGACTTAATAATCTGAGGTGTATTGATTGGTGGATTAAAGTTTAAAGGATAAATTTTTGAGGCCAGTGATTCACCCCCCCCCTCTTAGTTATTACTAACAATTGGTATCAGAGCTTGTGTGCTTAGAAGGAAGGTTTCAAGACCTAAGTAAAAGATCACAAGATGAATAGACAAGATGTGCGCAAGTTGAACAAAGACAATGTTGCTTCATGGCAAAGAAGGATAAGAATCCACTTATTAGGTATTGGCAATGATATTACTTAATGCTTAGATACTGAATATGTGTTGCCTATAGGACCATTGATAGTAGATCAATTGAGAGTGAAGCATGAACATAATTGCATGGTTATAGAGCTTTCTTCCTCACTCTCTGATGCTAAATTTGAAGATGTCAAAGATTGAAAAAATGCAAAGACAATGTGGGAAAAACTAAAACTTGTACATGGAGGTGATACAAATGTTCTGAGAGCCAAGGCAGAAAGCCTTAGAGGAATTTTTGATGATCTCAGAATGAAAGAAGGTGAAAATATCACACAGTACAACACAAGAATAAAAGAATTAGTCAATGCTATACGAGGTGTTGGAGGTACACTTGAAGAGGAGACAATGGTAAGTAAAATATTAAGAACCTTATTGCCTATATATGCTATTAGAGTCTCTGCTATTCAAGAAATGAGAACAATAGAAAATAATACAATCACTCTTGATAGCCTAATTGGTAGACTGATTTCATTTGAGATGAATAACTTTGATAATAGTGTATTACCTAGTTTAGAGTCTGCATTTAAGTCTTCTATGAGAATAAGCAAATCTAATCAGAGATACTCATCTAGAAGAGACAGTGAAAGAGAAAGTGAAGAAGAAGATCTAGATGAAATAGAAGAACTCATGGCGAGAAGAATGCAAAGAGGCAAAGGTAAATACAAAGGCAAGTTACCACTTGTATGTTTTAATTGTAAAGAGATTGGACACTTTGCTGCAAGATGTCCTAACAAAATAAAAGATGACAGAAGTGATAACAGATATTTTGAGAAGAAATTTGATAGAGGTGATAACAAAGATTATAGAGGTTACTGATGATCAGAAAGAAATGATACCTGAGATTACAAGGATAAAGACAAGAAGGTTAGCTATCTAGCTGCTTGCAAAGATGAAGATACTAACACTGAACCAGATGACAACATCAAGATAGTATTTGTAGTTGTGAAGGATGATTCAGATGAAGATGAAAGGTATGAAGAAACTACACTCATATCTAAGATTAGTAAGAATGATATCTAGATTATAGATAGTGGTTGCACTCAACATATGACTGGTGACAAAGAAAAGTTTAATACTTTTGAATACTATAATGGTGGTATAGTAAGAATGGGAAATGATACACCTTGTCAAATTGAAGGTAAAGGAATAGTAATGATGAACAACCTAATTAAATGTGAAAATGCTTATTGGGTAAAAGGATTGAATTATAATCTGTTGAGTGTCTCTTAGCTGAATAATTCAGGTCACAGAGTAGCATTTGAGAACAAGAAGGCAAAGATCTTCAATGAATCAGGAAAACTGATTGGTACCGATGAACAGACCAAAGGTAACTTATTCTATCTGAATGATACTAATCCCACTTGCCTGATGACTAGGAATGAAGACATATGATTGTGGCACAAAAGATTGTGTCATGTGAATTTTGACAACATGATGAAAATAAGCAAGAAAAGAAGTTTAAGAGGCTTACCAACGATGACAAAGCCAGACAACATCATGTACAAAAATTGTCAAAAAGGTAAAATGACAAAGTCTAGTTTCAAAAGTAAAACCCATACATTTGATGAAATTCTAGAATTAGTCCATACTGATTTATGTGGACCTATGAGGACAAAGAGCTATTATGGAGATAGATATTTTATTCTCTTTGTTAGTGATTATTCTAGAAAGATGACAGTCATGTTTCTAAAAGAAAAATCTAAAGCATTCAAGATGTTTAAATGGTACAAGACTATGTTAGAAAAATAAAGTGGTAAGGATCTAAAATGTTTAAGATCAGATAGAGGAGGAGAATTTATATCAGATGAATTCACTAATTTCTATAATGAGCATGGTATAAAAATATAGGTTTCTGCACCAAGAACACCACAACAAAATGGGATTGTTGAGAGAAGAAATAGATCAATAATTGATTGTGCAAGAACACTGATGATAGAGAAGGACATCACCCAGAACTTCTGGAGGGAAGCTATTAGCACTGCTATCTATACAATTAACAGACTACAATTGAAAAATGACTCAAAGAAGACTCCTTATGAGCTATGGTATGGTAAAACACTGATTGTAAGTTACTGCAAAATATTTGGCAGTCAATGTTATGTCTTAAAAGATAATAGAAATGGAAAGATTGACGCCAAAAGTGATGAAGGTATTTTTCTGGGGTATTCTACCAAGAGAAAAGATTTTAAATGTCTAATCAAGGCTTCTAACAAAATAGTTGAAAGTGCAAATGTGAAGATTGATGAATTTGCAAAAAAGAATGAACTGGAAAGCACAAAAGAACCACAGGACTACAACAAGTTTGTATACTGTGAAGAACCCATAACTCTACTTGAGAAACAATGCTTAAATCTAGAACAACATAATGTTGCAACCAACGGTCAGAATGTTGTTACCAGTGGTCAGGATAATGATCAAAATGATGTGCAAGGTAATGAAGATCAAAATCATACACAAAGATTTGTACCTATACTTGCAAGATATATAAGAAGGAACCATCTAGAGGACCAGATCATAGGAGATAAGAAAGCTAGTACAAGAACAAGAAGTAAGTCTTTAAACTCAAATTGATTAATTTGTGAGTTTGAGCCAAAATCTATCAATGCTGCACTAAATAATGAAGAATGGATAAGTGCTATGAATGATGAGATTGAAAAGATTGAGAAGAACAAGACATGGTCACTTGTGCCAAGACCAGATGAAAAGAATTTCATTGGTACAAAATGGATATTCAGGAACAAACTAAATGAGAATGGAGAAGTCATAAGGAATAAAGCAAGACTATTATGCAAGGGGTATGCACAAAAGGAAGGTATAGACTATGGAGAAACCTTTGCACCCGTTGCTAGGCTAGAAGGAGTCAGAATTCTAGTTGCTTATGCTGCATACAAAGGATTCAAAGTATATCAAATGGATGTCAAGTCAGCATTCCTAAATGGAATACTTGAAGAAGAGGTATACATTAAGAAACTAGAAGGGTTTGCGGATCCAGACAAGAGGAACATGGTATGTAGACTTCAAAAAGCCTTTTATGGATTGAAAGAAGCTCCCAAAGCCTGGTATGAATGACTTCATTCCTATCTAATAAGTATTGGATTCATGAGGACTAGTGAGAACAATGATCTTTATTTGAAAGAAGATACTAACGCTAACACTTTGATTACTGAAATATTTGTTGATGACATCATATTTGGAGGCAATGATATGCTATGAAAATTATTTGCTGATGAGATGAGAAAAGAGTTTGAGACGTCTATGTTTGGAGAGATCATGTTCTTTCTTAGTCTACAGATCATTCAACAAAGTGAAGGTATTTTCATTACACAGTCCAAATACATCAAAGAAGTCCTAAAAATATTCAAGATGAAAGATTCCAAACCTGTTGGAACACCGATGGTTACTGGATGCAAATTAACTAAGGAAGACAAGACAACAAAGGTAAATCAGACTCTGTACAGATCAATGATAGGAAAACTCATGTATGTTGTACACACTAGACCAAATATTGCACATACAGTAGGAATTGTTGTAGATTTTCTGCTAACCCTAGGGAATCACATATAACTACTGTGAAAAGAAATCTAAGATATTTGAAGAATACTGAGGAATTTGGCTTATGGTATAGAAGAGAAGGAAAATTTGAACTAAAAGTGTTTACCGACGCTGATTGGGCTGAAAATATTGATGATTGAAAGAGAACAACTGGAGGAGCATTCTTTATGGGTGATAGACTTGTCACATGGATTAGCAAGAAGCAAGGATGCATCTCTCAGTCTACTATAGAAGAAGAATATGTTACTACTGCTGCAAACTGCTCAAATATTGCATGGATCAAATAGTTACTAGAAGGTATGCATATAAAGATCACAGAACCAGTAATTATCTATTGTGATAACACCAGTGCAATAAACATTTCCAAGAATCCAGTCATGCATGCAAAGACTAAACACATGGCCATCAAGTATCATTATTTAAGAGAACAAGTTCAGGAAAAAGAGGTGATACTTGAATATGTGCAATCAAAATAACAATTGGCTGATATCTTCACCAAGCCACTGCCCAAGGATACATTTGAATACCTGAGAAAAAGACTAGGGGTAAAACCCATGTCTACCAATCAGTAAAAGGACTGAAGGCAATATCAGCCATATATTATCAGAATATCATTCATGATTGATGCAAGTAGAAGATGAACTTCAAAGCTACATCTATATACAGAAAGGTATATATCAGAACTGAGCACCAGAGCATATTGTTATATTGATGATGGATAAGGGAAATTCAAGGAATATATTATGGATAGAAGAAAATTGTTTAACATGAATGTCAGATATTTGTAAAATATTTGTTTGGCATTGTTGTCAAAGGGAGAGAATGTATCCATATTATCATCAGAAACTATTCATTATCAGATTACTTCAAATAGGGAGAGATCATATCTATAGGGAGAGAATTTGTATAAAAATTGCAAATAAAAGACAATGACATCAAAGAAGAAGAATAGTCAAAAGAGAGAAATTGACACAAACAAAGGATACAACACATCAGAAGAAGAAACACAGAAAGCTGCAAGAATCAAATCTAATCTAACACAGAGCTTACCGGTGGTTAGACATTTTTATTAGTTATCAAAAAAAATTGTTTGCTAATTTGATGAATCTCAACAATTGTATTTCATATTGTATTAGAAATAGTATAGTGTGATAATATAGTATGTTGTCATCAATGCCAAAGGAAGAGATTGATGACATGTATCTGATTGAATATTTGATAATGTTAAGTTGAAGATGATGTAAGACATTAAACCAGTCAATGGTTTGTATTGTCATTGATGTCAACTTGATATAATCTGAATGGTCATGTACATAATGCCAAAGACTTTAGAAAATCAATGGAACAGAGGTTATGCTTTTAGTAATGCATAAAAGTCAAGTATTCACTAAGTGACAGACAACACCGATGGAGTGTACACCATTGGTAAAGATAGAGATAAAGTCACAGTGATGCCCGATGAGCAGAAGACAGTGTTTCCTAATGAGCAAGATCTAATGATGCCCGACAGATGGAGATCTTGAAGCTAACTTAAGTTACACCGATGGAACTATCAGTTGTCACTGATGATGAACTGCAAAATTGACCAACAAAACAGAGAGATCAGAAAATAAAAAAATATCTAGCTGGAAGAGCTTAAGGATACACTTAACTGATTGTTTTATTTGTTTTATTTGACCATAGTTAAGTAATTGATTTATACAGTTGGTAAGAAGATAACTACGAGATAAATCAAGAGTTAAAGCCGTAAATCAAATTGGCTGGATTGTTTTTCACGCCAAGAATCAAGAATTAAGGAATATCATNAAAATAAAAAAATATCTAGCTGGAAGAGCTTAAGGATACACTTAACTGATTGTTTTATTTGTTTTATTTGACCATAGTTAAGTAATTGATTTATACAGTTGGCAAGAAGATAACTACGAGATAAATCAAGAGTTAAAGCCGTAAATCAAATTGGCTGGATTGTTTTTCACGCCAAGAATCAAGAATTAAGGAATATCATGTCTATATAAGAGACTAGCATAATTCATTTTTGCAAGCATTCAGATACATGGAATGGGAGTGAATAGAAAGGAGATGCTAAAGAGAAACTGGTGAAGGATAAAATTCATACAGTCCTGATCAATCAAGCTAAGGGAGAGCTAAAGAATTCTACAGACACCAACAAATAGTGAAGCATAACATCACAGAGAAAAAAGTGTGGAGCACAAAGGAATTGAATTGATACATTGATTAGAGAGGTATTGTATGTAAATAGATCTAAAAATCTCCAATTCAAAGTTGCATTAGAAACAGGTCATTGTGTTTCAGTTTAACCATTGAAGCATTAAGTCTCTTAACAGAGTAGGACTTAACAGTCTTCTATAATTGAGGTATATCCTAACAGATTACCTAAAAGGTTGATTCATGATAGTAGCATTGGTCTTACCTAAAGCCTATTGACAATCTAAGAAGGAGGTTGATTCAAGGATGGTAGTAAGATTAGCATAAAGCCTATTGACAATCTAAGAAGAAGGTTGATTCAAGGATGGTAGCGTAGATGCCAGATACTAAGTGACAACCTATATATAAAAATCCTCTAACAAGGTCACATTTAATAGTGTGTTTGCAACCTTTAACAGGGTTGGCTCCTAACAGGGCTCACTTTAAAAGAGTGAAAATTTGGGGTACCGGTCCTAGTGGTTTTTTCCCTTAACAGGGTTTCCATGTTAAAATCCATGTGTTATGTGTGTATGGTTTATTAATTTATTATTTTACATTTCACATATGTATTTCTAGATTGATTGGTATACTCTACATATTTACTGAGCATCGGTAAGTAAGTTTTATTGCTTATCGGTAATCAAGGAGAATAAGGATAGACAAGGTAAATTGATAGATAGTTAATTATCTCAAAGTATTTCAAGGCATGCATCTTGTAGGGACTTAATAATTTGAGGTGTATTGATTGGTGGATTAAATTTTAAAGGATAAATTTTTGAGGCCACTGATTCACCCCCCCCCTCTCAGTTATTACTAACAGGTACTCCGAATATAGCCAAGTTATGGTTAAGTTTGAGGATAGAGATAAAATGGCATTCACCACCAAGTGGGGAACATTTGCATACCAGAGGATGCTCTTCAGCCTCATCAATGTGTGGGCCACATTTCAAAAGGCTATAAACATTGTGTTTAAGGGCCTAGTTAACAAATGCATAATCATTTACATGGATGATTTGACAGTCTTTTCCTGGGATAGGCGTGATCATTCTGCCCACCTCGCCCAGATTTGCAAGAGATGTCGCTGGTATGGTATCTGTCTTAATCCAAAGAAATGCATATTCAGGGTCACCTAAGGGAAGTTTCTTGGGAACATAGTCTCTAAGAAGGGGATATCCATTGACCCTGAGAGAGTTGACACAATTCTAAATATACAAATGCCTGATAGTAAAAGGGAAATGAGATCTTTTTTTGGAAAGATAAAATTTGTCCAATGGTTCATCGCTAGATTCATCAAGATAGTTAAACCACTCAATGACATGATGAAGAAAGATACCAAGATTGAGTGAAGCCCCAAAGTGAAGCAATCATTTGCATAGATCAAGAAAACCATAGTGGAGGCACCAGTCCTCGCAAGTCTGGACTATTCCCTCCCATTTCACATTTACTCCTTCACTTTACCACATTCTTTCATAGTAGTCCTAACCCAGAGGGTTGAAGGGGAAGAATGAACCATTGCTTTCATGAGCCCCCCCTTCAAAAATTTTGAAGTCCGATATTCACCTTTGGAAAAGAAGGCTTTTTCTCTAGTCCGAGCCATGAAGAAATTTCAGCATTATATTCTCCGGAGCAAAGTGCATGCTATCATTCCAGACCAAGCTGTTAAATATTTACTATTGTAGAGTGAGCTGGGCGAATGTAATTTAAATAGATGGCCATCCTCCAAGAGTATGATCTAGAAATGCAATCAATGAAGATAGTCCAAGGCCAGGGACTATGTAGAGTGATGGCGGAAGTAACTCTAAATATTGATGTCAAACCTGTACTGTAGAGTCCATCACTCAGGATCCATGGTATACCGACTTGGTATATCTGTTACTCAATAACAGATGCCTGGAGGGGCTTCCCCCAAACAAATGTTTTTCCCTGCAACTGAAAAGTGCACATTTCATGATAAAAAATAGAATGCTTTTTTGAAATAATTTTGAAGGGATTTACCTCTGGTGCATTGATAGGGACCAAGATGCCAAAATGATAGAATAATTCCATGGGAAGTTTAGAACTAGGCATGGCTCAGCTAATGCCACTACCCACCAGATTCTCTAGGCCAAATACTAGTGGCCTTTCATCTTCAAAGATGTCTACACTCACATAAGGAAGTGCCACACTTACCAAACAACAACCCATCATGAGTGAAACCCAGCAATGCCTTTACAACCAGTCTTTGAAGTTCGGCCCTTCACCTAATGGGCATTCAATTTCATCAGGGAAATCAACCGCAAATCATCTGCCAACCACTAGTATATTCTGACTATGGCTGATTACTGTACCCGGTGGTCTGAAGCAATTCTATGAAAGAACAACACGACATATGTAGTTATCAAATTCTTGGAAGAAAAAATAGTCACTAGGTTTGGAATGCCCTTCACTGTAGTGTGTGACAATGGTTTGACATTTTCTTTAGCATACTTACTTGAATGGACCTATGGGAGGAAGATCACCTTGATGTTTTTTGGCAACTACTACCCCCAAGGTAATGGTGTGGCTAAATCTACTAATAAAAATCTGCTGGAGGTGATCAAACATTTACTGGAACAAAATCCCTGGGACTAGCACCAAAAGCTTAGGTTTGCTCTTTTGGTAGACCATATTAGAATCAAGGAAGCCTTGGGGACTTCCCCATTTCATTTGGTTTATGGCCAGAATTATGTGTTCCCTATCAACTTACAAATCTTGGTTTTACAGTTTATGCAAGAATTTAACAATCGGGACAACATTGTGGAGGTTCAACTCTTGAACTTGGTGAGAATGGAGGAACAAAGAGACATGACACTGGAACATTTTGCATGTCATCAAGTAGTAGTCAAGTGATGGTTTGACCGGAGAGCCCAATAAAAAGCATTTCGGGTTTCGGACCTAGTCCTTCTATGGGACAAGGTTTGGGAGAAGAAAGGAAAGCACACCAAGTTTCAAAGGCTCTGGCTCAGACCATATCTCATTTTTGAGATCTATGGGGCTAGTACTTATTGCCTCAGTACCATGACTAGAGAAGTCATCCCATTACCTATCAATGTACAGTTTCTTAAACACTACTTTGAATGAGGCAGGTGGTAAGTTTTCCTGAAGTTTTATTGTATCTAAAGGTTTCCCCGATTGTAAATATATTTTTCCTGATGTTCCTCGGGAGTGCCTTTCCCTTGTAAATAGTTTGTTGGTGGTCTTCTATAACCACCTCCTTTCCCTTTTTTCTTTTGTCTTTGCTTTCTTTTTCTTTGCGTGTCTTGTCTTTTGGGTCCCTGGCATGTTTCCTTCTTCTCATAGACAGGTATGCTTCACATGAAATCTAGTCCATGGAATGGTACCTAGTGCATTTTGGTTAGTCTGGGATCTATTGTTAACATGGTGGAATTTACCCACACTTTAGAGTTATTTTGTGCATATGGTAAAAGGTTATGGGTAATCTTCATTAGATTCATATCATGAAAGTCTTGACATTGGTTAACAAAAAATCTAAGAAGCAAGTAATCGTATGATCCTTGAGAGAAGATTGATTGCATTAGTTGTTGACCAAGTCTAAAAATCATAAAAAATATCTCAGATCTGGAATGTCTCTCCTATTCAACAAATTAAAATGGATGGCAAGGTGAAAGAAGTACCATTGTAAAAATTAGCTAAGCTTAAGGTTTACAGTGAAAGAAGTACCACCTTCCCCATCTTCGAGAGAAGAAAAGAAAAAAAAATGAATAGAGAATTCTGGTATACTAAGTGCCTCCTCTCTATTTCTTCCAGAATTCATCAGCTTGATTTTCTTTAAAAGAACACACCTCACAACTGATGAAAGATCAAAGGATTGAATCAATGACGAGTTAGATTTTCTTAGACACCTCGCGCCTTGCAAGAAAAATATTCCAGGCAAAGGTAAGTTCCATTTTTGCTAACTAGAGATTTTGTAGTTCTCAAATGCACTAAAGCATTCATCCTAGTGAGTTTCCATTTGTTATGCCCTACATACCCATCCCTACATTTTTTTGGAAAAATGTTAGGGCCCCATTTTTTATTTTGTTCTTCCTTGGTTCCTTTTTTTTTCTTTTGTTTCCCCTGGCTTTTGCCTCCGCAGGGCCTATGTTGTGTTCTTTTTGGTCTTCCTTGCTCTAGGGCCTGATCCTGGAGTGTTTTTTTTGTGCCAGCCGAATTCTAGACTCTGGGATCCTCTTTCACTACCTCATCTTTTGTTAGAGGGTGTGGTTGTATGGGATGCCTGGGCCCAGAGTCTAGAGGTTTTTCTTTCTTGGGATTTGTAGAGAGAAGTGGTATGTTTTTACCCTAGGGGTATAAATAGAGCTTCACCAGTCATTATTACATTCCTCATGACAAAATTACCCCAGAGCGATTCAAAGTGATTAGAGAGATTTCAACAGCAGCTAAGTGTGATTTGATCCTAAAAGCTTAAACAGTGCCTAACAGTGATTGGAAATTGTGTTCATGGTGATTCAAAGTTGTTCATTTTCCAAGCACCTCCCATGCTTGTCCTCCTACATCCCTCGTTTCTAAGGTAGGCCCTTCTGGTTCCTCTTTGCTTTCTATTTTTTTTTTGGGTTTCTTTTTGTAGACGTCCAAAAATATTAATATTATTAATACTATTTTTCCTCTTATTCCTCTAATTATTTAATTTAATCAATTAAATACCTTCATTTTCTAGTATTTATCAATAGTATAAATACTATTCTAATGTATTTTATTTAAATACATTTGCCTCCACAAAATCCCCTTTTAATAAATTTATATTTATTAAATCCCCCATATTCCTAATTCTTCTAAAGCATGATTTATTCAAATTCAATTTGAATAATACCCGAAAACCCTAGCTAGGAACCTATTTATCCTACCCTAAAGCCTACCCTATTCCTCCCCTACTCCCATCACCTCATTTCCTAAGTATGCTTCCACACCTAACTGCCTTCTGATCTTGCTTAAAGGGTGATTCCTAACCTTTAAGGCTAATGGAATGCTCACCCACATGGGAGAAATTCTCTCCAAAATGGGCACCCATTCCTCTAATTTTCTCTTACAAATTTGTCTCCTCTTTTGAAATATTGAGCTACTCAATATTAATGCCAATTTTGACTCAAAATTGGCCATCTTTTCAAATTCATGTGTCTCCTATGTGGCTCTTATGTGGATGCCACATAGGTGCCACTTCATCCAAGCCTCTTCCTCTCTCCAAAAATTCTATAAATAGAGGCCTTCTCCTCTCATATTTTCATCTCTCAATTTGCA
>MU225400.1:1365344-1380955 GCA_018584345.1 Thuja plicata | reverse complement strand
AAATCAAAATGAGTAGAATAGGGTGCTTTTATTTACTCATTTTTAGTTAATCTAATGTTATTTGGTGTCCTTGTTGTTTGCTTGATCTCTTGCATGCTTTCTTGATATGATTTATGTGCTAACCCTCTAATGTTTGCATGTTTGAGCTTTCTCCCAACAGGTTGAAGGATTCCTCATACTACATTCTGGCATGCCCGGTGGGACCCACGTCCCCAAGATTTCTAACTTCTAGTCTAATTTCTCTTTAAATTTTTCCCAGAATGAGAATCGACGTCTGCATTTCACGCAGAGGCATCTACACAAATGTCGGTTCTGCCTGAACTATCATTTGATATCTGCGCTGAACTAGTGTCTCCACTCTATACTGGCATTTCTGCCTGACAGAGCTAGTTTGAGAGTTTACAAAATACAACTTTTTGATTCATCAAGATTTTTGTTTTTCCTGTTGGTTTTTGGCATATTATCATTCTATTTTTTAGCAGAGATCCACTTTACAAGCAGAGATTATGCAAAATTTTCATTAGGAAGAATACATTTTGATAATGGTTCAAAGAATGCTAGCTTTTTAGTTGTGTTAATACTCTCTAAATGGCTAAATTTGATTTAACCAAAGACTAGAAGAAGAAAAAAGTAACTTTGTTTGCTATCTTTTTGTGTTTGCAAATAAATCAGCGTCTACGTAAATGTCAATTCATCAACCAACATCTATGATTGACAAACTAGCATTTGTGCCCTGCATCGACATCTGTGCTCTGTAAACCGGTGTCTCCAACTGGTATAGCCTTTTCTTGTTTTCCTATGTTTTTTTGGAGAATCTCCTGCTTTCTGTCATTTTTAGTAAAAAACCAGAATCGACGTCTATGCTTTGAACTAGTGTCTGCGCTCTGTCTCAGTTAGATTTATCTTGAACTAAAAATTGTGAAGTGTTTCTTGTGTTTTTAACGCTTTCCAAAGGATAAACTTGAGACTAGTAACTGATTATTTTGCAGCACTGCTTGTCAAAGATGCAAAATAAAAACTACTCACGTTTGTCTTACAGGTTGCCTTGGTTCTACGTCAACCAAACGATTGTGTTTGCATTAGTATTTTTTCTAGGCACCTAGACTAATTAGTTAGATTTCTTTGGTTAATCCTAAGTGAGTGTTAGGGGATTATGCTCTCTTCCCTTTTGGGAAGATCAAAAACCTAGACACACTTACTTAGTGTTGAACAAATAAATCTTTTAGAAAGAACAAAGCATGTCTTGTGTGCTTGTAGAGAAAATGATATTGGATAGGAGATTATGCTCTTTTCCCCTTGTGGGAAAATCAGAAATCCAGACTCCTTTTTGTCGCCAATCCAAGTTACTATTAATCCTTTAGATGGGCCTACCGGTTGAGGAAAAAATTTCTCAGGAATGACCCACGTGAGAATGAGGTGTAAGCCACACCACTCTAACTCACGTTAATCAAATTTACTCTTTGGGGCCAAAGCCTCAGGAGTCAGTTGGCATTTGAGCTTATACTCAAATCTCATCTAACTTAAGTGCGGCCTCACAGTCTTAATCATGTTTACGTGACCACTTTTGTCAAGATGCTCTATGGGGCTATATACCTAAATTGTGCTTGCATGGATATAAAGGATACAATTGAAAAAAGAACCATACTAAACACTCTAGGCTTAGAAGCTACCTGAAACACCCCTGAAAGGTGATAATGCTTGTGCAAGGAAGATAGTAACTTCCCCAAGATCACTCGTACATTCATGCCACTCTGAGTGCTTGGAACCAAATAATATGACATCATGAATGGAGCCATTGTGTGCTTGGTGACAGCCATATTTTGATTAGCTCTTGTGTGTGTACCTAAGCTTATGAGAAAGTATTTTCATGCTATGCCAATTCCTTAGGTAGATTTTGTGCTTGAAGTGCTTGAAGAAATTGACAAATCTAAAACACAGACAATATCCAACATTCAAATTTGTCACGTGCTTGTATCCTTCAAGGTTTCTTTGTCCCTTATTAGATTGTTTTCAGACACATGCTTGTTATTTTCTAGTTTGATTATGTTGAAATTGGTTATTTTCGTAGAACAAACCCATTGAAAAATCAGACCATAATCAAGCTTTTTTGCCAGATTATCAAAACAAACATCCTTTTGCAAAACAATTTGGTCTTTTATGAGATATGTCCTAGAAACCATCAACTATTTAGCCAAGATCAAATATACTTATAGGACATGACCGATTCCAAGAAGCATAAGAAGGTGAAAACTCTGTTACCACACGTGCAAAGAGAACAAAAGAACACAACCTGAGAAGCTACCAAATACCAACACATTGTTGATTCTGTCAAGCAAGAAATCCATAAATGAGAACAATTTGAAAAAGTGATCTACAACAACAAGGTTGCTCGTTTCATGGGCAAATATCATCTAAATTTTGCTTTTGTTGGAGTTGAACAATATGGCTAGTCGGTTTACCACAACAAACACAAGTTCCTCCTCTTCTTAAGGTCACTTAGCTTGCATTTTAGGACCTCACTTAGGTTGTCATCTTTAGGAGCACATCACACACTCATCCTAGCATGATCTTGCATTAATCCAATCAGTCCTAATCAGTCTAGCATCATCCTAATCATCATCCAAAGCATCCTTGATCATACCCCTCACTTGGTATTGCATACCCTTAGGAGTTGCTAAAAACCTACATCTTAATCAAACCCCATCCTTGAATGTCCTTAAAATAAGAATTGTTTTAGGATAATCCCTTTTATCTTTTGCAACATCATCACCTTGATCAAAAGGTTGGTTTGCATTAACAAATAATCTCGTCCGCTGAAGACTACAAGTCTGACTTAGGTAGACAATCATATCCACTTAATCCTACATTAGGGAAAGCAACCCTTGATCCTTGCACACATCAAGTCATCCTTAATCCATAGAAGCACATCCATCATCTTAAACACATCCTAATCCTAGTGTCGTCATCCTTAGTTTCCTAGGTGCATCCTTGTATAACATCTTGCATCTCATATCCCCTTAGGATAATCATTTCATGCCACCTATCACACGAGCCACTAAGAAGAGGAAGAAGATGGATCCTAATCTTTCCACTAGCTCATCTAATCCTACGACTAACAATACCAACACCATGGTAACTTATGTGCCTCAGCCCAATGATCAAGTTGAACATATCTGGGTAGACACTAATGAAACTCCCACTGTAAGTGCTGTGGATACATTTATCAACCATCCAATTCTTGTCCACATGGTAAATGCCATGAGTGGATGTAATAGTAACTAGGTACTCTCAGACATCCAACAATAAGGACTTCAACTTCCACCTTGAATTATACCCACACTTGTCACACGACCTATGGCACTTCCAGGGGAACATCCTTATCCCACTAGAAATGAAGTTTTTGATCCACTTCAATGAGCCCTACAAGTGGGAATTCTTCTCATGTAAGTAGTTCATCCCTCCATTCTACCTTCCATCATACACACAACACCTATACCTACCTTGGGAGCCCCACCTCCTGATACCACATCAGTAGTGCAAGCAATACCCCCTATCACTATGCAAGCACCTCTGCAAGCCACAATCACTCCTCCTTCACAAGCAATCCCAACATTCATTGCAAACTTTCCACCACCACCAGTTAGCACACAACAAACTGCTATTCCACCCATTCCTACTCAGCCTGTTCAAAGTGCTACAACTAGCTCACAACATCAAAACACCCAAGTCTCCATGCCTATTCCACCTTTCTTCACCATAGGCATGCCACCTACCAACGCTTATAACCAACCCTTATTTCTGTAAGGGTCCAATTTTCCTGCTCCACCAGCAACACAATCCCAACGAATGCCAACAGTTCCACCTCAAATGTTGTTCAACCCAAATCCTCCCATACTACAACCATCCATGAATCCCTTTGCTGTACCCCAAATTCCCACCCAACTTATCCAACAACAACCTATCCAAAAGCAACATCAACAACAACCTATTCAACAACAACCTATCTAGCAACAACAAATCACCAATCCATTCACATCTCAAGTGCAACAACAACCAATAAACCTCTTCGCAGCTGCACAACCCACTCTCCAAACTACATAGTAGCCACAACCACAAACACAAGGGGAAAATCCCCTCATGGCACAACAACTGCAACAGTTTGCTAATCCTTTTATCCAACCCATGCAACAACAACAAACTCATTCCACTAACTACATAGCTATGCCATCTTCCGCTGCATCACAAACAATTCCCACACCACAACAAGTTCTCACTGGGGACATTCCACCGCAAAACACTTACGCAGGTGTGCAACAAACTCATCCTACCTATCCAACACCGCAACAAATACAAGCATATTTCCAACAGTTGCAGCAATCTTATCAAGCACTGACACCTCCTCCACTACAGTATTCCACTCAACCGCAGCTTCCACCGCAACAACCCTTATATGTTGATCAGAAACCACCCTACCAAACACCACAATATCCCCCATAGAATCCTCCATACTCGTCATTCGATCCATATCAGGCACAAGGAAATCCTACAATCATGATCAACAATCCTCCTCCGCAAATCAATCATGAATGGGAGGAAATGAAGAATGCTCTCAAGGAGCTAAAAGCTGGGACAAAAGCTAAATCATTCAAGTTTGAAGAAGTGTGTCCTTATCCATTTAATTGATCCATCACTTCTATACCCTTCCCCAAGCACTTTGAGACCCCAAAATTTGATAAATATCAACGGAAGGGTGATCCTGTGAGTCACAGGAAAGATTTCTACATGGCCTGTCAAGAAGTGGCCTATAGCGATAACTTCCTCATGAGACTATTTCTCAAAAGCTTAGGAGGCACCACTCTTGAATGGTTCTACAAAATCTCATACAACACAGTCTCTACTTTTGCAGAATTATCTGAAAAGTTTGTGGCGCAATATGTGCATAATGTTGAAAATGAACTCTCACTCCTTGACCTATGCAATTTCAAACAAAAGGGAGGAGAAAGCCTAGCCAATTATCTTCAGCGCTGGCAAGGGCTTACCACAAGGTTGTCTTACCAACCCCCAGAGCAACATCTTATTAAAATTTTCATTAACAACCTTCATCCTAAGCTTGCCTATCACATGCGCATGAACTATATACAAACTTATCACGACATCAGAATCAAGGGTATGGAGCTTGAACGAGGCCTCATAGAAGAAGGTATAATTAAGCACTACAAAGAATCCTAGCCTAACAAACATAACAATGACTGATCATGATACTGGAACAAGAACAAAAATGCGGTAAAAGATGGAGCCACTGACACCAAACACATTCAAGTTGTGGTGGCTAGTCCCAATACACCTACCCAGACTTATCAGCAAGCACCACCAATGTATCTGCAACCTCCTCCCATGTATCAACAACCCAATCCTGTGTATCTGCAACCAATATATCAGAAAAAATTGCACCCTCAAGGTGTGCCTAGCTATCCCCCTCTAGGGGCATTATACCAACACAACTATCAAGGTCCTATGAATCAAACAAATGCTATCTCAGTCCCGCACGGACAACAAAGATCTCGCACTTTGAATGCGCCACAATGCACGTTTACCCCTCTGGGTGAACCTATAGACGTCATGTTCCACAAATGGGTACAGGCTAACCCAGTCATGTATCCTAAAACATAGCCATTTGATGACTCAACTCCTAAGCCAGTTTGGTATAAAGACAACGAGTACTGTGAATAGCATTGTGTTAAGGGACACCACGCTTAAATGCATGAAGCTGAAAAACTATATCCAAGATCTCATTGACCGCAAGGAGATCGAAGTGGATTCTCCTTCCCAATCATTGCCAAATGCAGGCCTTAAAATTTACCAAAATGCATTCCCTAAACACACTTTCGGTACAGGCCCAGGTAATCCTACTCAGTCCTCTGATTAGGGAAAGGGTAAACAAGAGAAAAACATCGATAGAAAAGATTATACCAATGCCTATATCAACTATGATAATCTCATCGGCTGCATATCCCAAGTCCAGTCCTCTGTCAATGTCATCCATGACAAGGGTGCCGATTGTATGCACCCTAAAATGGTTGCCTAGACTTTGGGCCCCATTTATCATTTTATCAATTTATCAATTTTCTGAATCAATGCTTTGGAACATTTTCAATTCAAATCAATTTCCTTGATCAAATTGTAATTAATTCAATGATTTCAATATTTCCTAAGGTTTGATCATTTTTATTTAATTAAAAGATTTAATCTCCCTTTTAATTAAATAAAATTCCTCTTATTTAATTAAAAGATTTAATCTCCCTTTTAATTGAATAAAATTTATCTTATTTAATTAAAGTAAATTTCACACTTTTAATTAAATAAAACTCCTCTTATTTAATTAAATTCAATTCCTCCCATTTAATTAAATAAAATTCTTCTAATTTATTTAATTGAAAGAAAACCCCTCTTTTAATTAAATAAATAAAAATCCCCACTTAAAAGCACTTTATTTGATAAAAAAGGAAATAAATTAAATGAAAAAGTAAATAAAAATCCCTTTTTCTTCACATCTTCCTAGTGGTGGGTTTTTGCCTCTTAATCATAGCCTTTGATTTTTGCCTCTTAATTTCAACCGTTCACTTTCTTTTAAAAGGAGACCTCTCCTTCTCATTTTCAATATTGGGTTTTCATAGTATTGTTATGTTGCAGGTTTGGAGAGCAATTTTGGAGGAGGATTTGAGCACTCAAGCTTGAATATTGTAACTTCTCTCTTCTTTTCTTCTTCTTCTTGCATTCATGGCTACTCATGTAGATTAGATTCATGTTTATTTTCATAGATTAAACTTGCATTTGTATTTCTTTTCATAGAATAATCATGCATTGTTATCATCTAGATTAATTTTTTTTTATGCATTGTTATCGTATAGAGTAGATATCATTTTCATGCAATGAATCTCTCATTTCATGGTGTACTTGCATAGGCACTAACTAGGTCAATCTGAGGGCCTTGATTTCAAACCTTTGCACTCTATGAATAGAGAGCTATGGATCGATATTTGAGGCCTCATTCTTGAGCAACCTTGGATGGAATGATTTATAGAAGTGTGTCAACATTTTATCACACATTTTTGGTGCCCACTGTGGGGCATGATGCTCCTGATTTTCCTCCATTTTATTCAGATCTCAAATTTTCTAATCTTTACATGGTTATTTTATTGAAGTTTTTCAAGCCTAACCCTTGTGTAGATTTGCTTGGAGATGTAAACCCTAGATTTTCAAAGATTTGATCATATCTCCTAAATGGCTTGGATTTTGGGTCTGAATTTTGTTTTGCAGGTTGGAGACATATCTAAGAAGCTCCAGTAAAAATTTTAGAATTTTCCAAGATATTTTGAATTCTTTATAAATTTTTCTTTATTTTTTATAAAACCTTAATTTTTGGCACAAATCAGTGAATTTTTAGGAAATTTTTACATTTTCAAAAAGGTATTTAAATTCTAAAGGGGGTCCATTCTTTGATTTTTAAATTTGGATGCAATATTATAGCTCATTTGGTTGATTTATGAAAACTGGTCTATTTTGGGAAAATGGCTCCCTAAAACACAAATGAAAAGATCTTTTTAAAATTCTGACATTTTTAATAGGTGTCTCTTTTCTGTATTTAGGGTTTGGGATCCGAATTCATAGCAAACAAATTAGATCTTGTGGACTAGGTCAAAAATCAAAATTAAAAAAGGGTATTTAATGATTAGCTTGCACTTATTTTTCACATGGTTCAATGCATAATGTGAGTTGTCATTTGGATTATTTGCTGGTTATTATTGCTCCTAACAATTGATTTTTAGATCTAACCCTAGGGTTTGATATAAGTTGAATATACATTGCATATCTTGTTTGCTTGTTCGCTTGTCTTGCTTGTTGGAGAGTTCGTGAGGATTGCTTGGACTTGTTGGCAAGTTGACTTCCTAAGGAAGCATGACTCAATTTGTGTTGTCAATCATGCCAACAAATTCATACTTAAGTTCTATCATAAAAGAAAAAAATGACTAAGTGTGAAAATAGGGCAGACAGACACATATAGAGATTAGTACATCAGCGCACGTGTTAGAGATCACACCAGAGCATGTGTGCTTAGGTATATACTTTATGGTGTATATGCATGCTAGATCCAGATGCGTAGAGTATGAAACATCAGTATGAAAAAGTTTCAGGCAGATGAGTAGACCTGCAGTCCAAGAAATAGAGCATGGAAGCTGACTATAGTTTTGATCAGCGTGAATGATTTTGCAATGTAATGGCTAAGCACCTTTAATTATAAGTTTGTATTAATATAATTAATATTGTAGTAAACACGCTTAGGCCGACTTGTTTGGAAGCATTGTGTATTTTGGTTTAAAGGCCGACTAGTGTTATGTTTTGGGTCGCGCCTATTTAGTTGTAAACATATAAGTATGTAATGTAATGTTATGTTACAAGAGTCAATTGTTATGCATGAGGAAGATACAAATGAGCAGTATAATGAAGTCAGTAGATGATATAGCTCTTTAAAGGAGTAAGAGCACTCACGCATACAAGGAATTGATTAGACAGTAGTGTCATTACAGCAGTTCATTTTTGATATAGTGCATATCAACATTCAGAGGGTCGTATCCTTCATCTTATTGGGCAATGAGCCTAGGTAGTGAGACATATACCTTTAATAGGGTTTTGTAAAAGACTCCTAAAAGGGTCAGACCTTTAACTAGGTCATTGTACTTAAATTGTAAAGACTGCTTCAAACAGGGAAAAGGAACTGTAACAGGTTCATTATACCTAGTACAATATTTGTGGGTGCTAATCCCCACCGGAGTTTTCCTCTGATCAAGGTTCTCCGTAATAATATCATGTGTTATGTGTTCTTGTGTTATGATTCTTTGGATGCATATTTGTTTTATGTTTAATTGGCTGAAATATAATAAATAGATAAACACTGATTCACCCCNCCCCCCCCCCCCCCCCGCCTCTCAATGTTTCTAACAATTGGTATCAGAGCTCTGGTCCTCTGAAATTTTTTTTAACCACTTGAGGAGATCATTGACTCAGCTAAAGCAGAACATTTGAAAAAGAATCTTGAAGCAGCTCTTGAAGATCTTGACAGATCTGAGAAGGAAAATGAAGAATTAAGATTGAAAATTGATGGCTCTCAAATACTTATTAAAAGGATAAGAAAAGATCTGAAAGATTGTTCTACAAGTGATCTAGGATAAATAGTCAAAAAGATTAATGAAGAGAATAAATCTCTCAAGGATAAACTTGAAGTTCTAGAGGAACAACTTATAGATAGCCAGAACACCATTGAAGACAAGATTAGAGAAAGCAAACAATTGGAAGATGAACTTCTGCAGGCAAACATGAAAGTCTTGGAATTGGAAAACATGAAGAAGAAGTTGGAATCTAAATTAACAGAAGCAAAAGACAAGATTGATAAACTTCACACAAGTTCTGATTTAATTCAATCCTAGCTCAATTTGCAAAGGCAAAAAGGGAACACTACTGGTCTTGGATTTAGTACAACACAAGATGAAATCAAATCATCACAAGAGATAGAAAAAACACTTGAAGTATCTTCAGAAGCTAAGAAAGTTGAAGATACTACAGAGGTTATATCTGAACCACCTAAAAGAGAAATCGAGCAAGTTAACAGAACTTGTTATGCATGCAATAAACATGGGCATTTGGTAAGAGATTGCAAAGAGTTAAGACCTTTTAAAGGTTATTGTTACTCATGTAATAAGTTTGGTCACAAGGCTATACATTGCAGAACAAGTCATAAGAACAACATCAGCAGAATCACAAAAGTATGAATCAAAACAATCAAAGAAATCAACTCTCAAGAAATTTGTAGAACATTACATGTCAGATATGCAACTACAATGGACACACAACAAAGCAATGCAACATGATGAGAAAGAAAATCAAACCTCCTATCATTTGTCATACATATGGAAAGGCTGGACATATCACAAGGTTTTGCAGATCCAAAACTTAGAAACAAGAGGATCCTAAAAAGTCACTATTTGAAGAGAAAGGAGAAGTGAAGTTTGTCTCAGCAAATGAAGATTAAAACAAAATATGGGTTGAAGTTAAGAAGGACAATAATGTTGATGCATCCACAGTGGATGCACCCTCTACTTTTGCTTGAATAGACCTTCTTGGTCTAAGGGGGAGCTATTGTAGCTCAGGACCCCTATGTGGTTGGTGTACTCACTTCAGAGTATGCACCTTTGGATTCATGGTTAAAAGCACAGATTATAGCTATATGCATTCATGCATTATCTAAATTGCATCAGGATCAAATTTTTAATATCACTGTGTATGGTTGCAAGCATTAAATGTGACAAATTGTATAAAAAGAAATTCACGGTCGATCATTCTCACATTTACATTCAAGAGCACAGAAATTGAAGAGCATTGGAGCACTAAGACATCAAAGCACAAAGGCATAACAGTTTGGTAGTTGGAGCGAATGGATAATTAGTTTGAAATAGAACCCTAGCTGTCGCGCCATTTCAGAATTTCATGGAAACCCTACAAAAGCAATCACCAAGTAAGTATGGTGACCCCAGTTGTGTTTGATGTAGCAGAGAGGAAGAGGTTTATATTTAAGAAGCATCCAATCAAATCCATACTGGATGATGTGGAAGGGGCTTTCTGCAAAACCCAGCTTGGCGTTGTTCACGTGGAAGATATCTGTGCATACATTTACTGTAAGAAGGAATCATTAGGAAATGATAATATAGCCTCTCATATGGCATCAATGTTAAATCCGGATTTCACATTCAAGGATGAGTTCGTGCACTTACAAGACAACCCTATTCTTGAGTATTCGAATACGCATGAGTTTGAAGAACCAGAATGGGTAAATATTTTGCTAAGTAGAATTCATGATGATCTTTACTGGATTGGAGATGTCCCTGTTTGCATCACTACAAAACTAATCCATCGGTTAACTAGACTTCCAATGAATGGACCTATGTTTCCCATTGGCAAGGATGTCAAGAAACAAATTGAGAAAGTTTGTTTGTCTAGGAGTGATAGGCGCAGAATGACAGTTGACCCTATCAAGGAAGATGACATTAAACTCTTGACAATGATACTTGGATATAAGTTTTAGCAAGCAAGTAGGTTAAATAGTGTCACTACAGAAATAGTCCTTTTAGCTATCATAATAGTGAAGGATAACACCCAATACAACCTATGTGAGATCTTGCACGGTCAATTGATTGACAATATCAGAATCATCAAGCATGACAGGAACAAAACATTCAGGTTTGGATCTCTGATCATCTATTTGTATTACCATATAGTTGGAAAGGTTGTAGACCTTTATCTAGACAAAGACAAACCTACAATGTCTCAGATATCTCTTAAGGCCACAATAGACAACAGTGCAAGAGATGCAATGAATATGGATATAAAAATATTCAGGGTCAAAATGCAGAACAGGTTCAGACTATCTGAGAAGATAATTGACAAATACAGGGACACAATATGATTCATGGTAGAGACAAATTTCACATGCATGGAGGCTATTGAGCCAAGAAATAAGTGGATTCATCCACTAGGGTATGAAGTAGAAGACCATGTGTTAGAAGGATATGCGCAAGTCTTATTATTATCACCTAAAGACCCTAATGAACCTAGATGGGGCACTTACAGAGAAAAGACCGACGAAGAGGATATTAAACTAAAACTTGCTGTTAACAAAAGGAAAGCATCCAGAATGACATCCAACATTCTAAAAAAGCATGGAATCACACAAGAAGATTTGGATAAGGCAAAAGAAGCCAAAATTGCTAAAGAACTTGAGCAGATTCACGCACAAGTTAAAACTGAGAAAACTGTTGAAACTCAGAAGAAGAAGCAGAAGAAAAATGAGGAGAGTACCTCTGCACCTACTACCACAATTGATCTAGATACATCTCCACCTTTTGTACCTAGTAAGAAACCTAGAGGAAGGAAGCAAGCGGCTACAAGTCATCCATCATCAAGAACTACAAGGAGCACAGTAAAGAATACTCAAGCTCCTCCTGAGGTAGGTTTCAAACCCAGTCCAAATATCTTGAAGAATAGGTTTGTAAATGAAGGAAGATTGGATACACTTTCTAAAGTCTATGACAAGTATCAAGAAATTGATAAGATTGAGATACGTTCCATGGTCATATCTCATATGATTAAGTTTAAGAAATCAGTTCTTAAACTTAAGACAGTGATACCAGATCAGTTATGGAACATATTGGAGATCATGAAAAGACATAATATAGAAGAGGACATAAAGATTAGAGAAGAAAATTTGGATACTCTTCTTCCTATTTGTTCACATGATGAGAAGGCTATTCTGTTAGATCTGGTGAAGCCTCATCTCTGTAGTAAGACAAGAACTCTTTAGATTATGAACAAAGAGTATGAGCAGGTTGGAAAGGAGACTGAAAAAGAATTTGCACAAGTATTTATGGATAGACATATGTATCCATCAACGGTGCCTACAAAGGAAACTCAAGTACCTCATAAACAAGCTTCAGAACCAGTAATTTAGGCAGCACCTATGACAGGTCCACAGGATTCAGTGCCCTCTTTCTCAATAGCCTCTAAGACAGCTAAAGATATAGAGGACACTATAGTGATTGATGATGTAAAGATATCTATCACAGCTTCTGATAATGATATGAATAAAGTTGATGAAGCATTTGTAAACACTGAGGAAATGAACACAGATGAAACATCTCTACAATAGGATGAAGTTCCTTTCATTGATCCAATAGACTTGGATAAGGAGAAAGATACTCAAGGTAATGAGACACTAGTAAAGGAAATTCATTTCAAAAGTGAATGTGTAGATACAATTCAGAATAGGATTTTCTCAGCATCCACTCAACCATCCACCTCATTGTTGTCAAGGTTAACTCTTGACTCGGCAAGTTTAGATGCATGGGAAGAAGAAGACCTTATCAAGATCAGTGTCCTTGCCATGGAAAAGGCAAAAGAGAAATATGTGATGAGGAAACCTTGCTTTGTGGAATCAATAAAAATTTTAAATGAGTTAATTCCTGCTGATAAGAAAGTTGCTAAAGTTCAAACAGTTGAACATGTGGATAGCATACTAACAAACTTCAAGACACATTTCACAAGTCTAGTAGAATAAGCTACTAAGATTGCAGAAGAAGAATACAAGAAGGAGAGACTGAATGAATTGGTAAAGAACTTTACCTTAGATCTGAACTCCTTAAAGATTGGGCAGTCTATATTGAAAGAATTGGAAGCAAAAGGCAAGAGAGTTGTTGCAAATTGCATGGACAGAGTGAAGCTCACCTCTGAGCACACTAAAAAGATAGAAGAAGCAGAATAAATGGTGGATAACATAAGGAAATCAGTTGAGAACTCCACGCAAGACATAAACATCTACAATAATGTCTACCAAGGACAGTTGGACAAAATTGAGAAGGCAAAACTAGAAATCAGCAAGATTAGAATAAGGCAAACTCAGTTGAGGAATGCCCTTGCGCCATCTCTAGCAGCTCTCAATGAGAACATCAAATATATTGATAACACCATACAGACATATGATCAAGGTCCTTGCATGGATCTAATGAAAATAGAGAAATTGACATATGCTTTATGCGCGTATCTTCAGACAGTTGATGCAATGAAAGTCTTTTGGCAAAAAGAGATTCAATCTCTTTAAGTTGTGTACCCAAAAGTCTACATGGAGTAATTATGTTGAAGAGTTATAATTTTTTCACACCTTTTTCATTAATGTCAAAGGGGGAGTAGTATAGAATGTGTATATGTGGAGAAGTATATATGTATATATCATTAAGTATTATGATATACAGTCATATTTTGTATGAAGTCATTAACTTAGCCACATTCCTTTGTTGCCATAAATGAAAAAGGGGGAGATTGTTGGAAATTTGACTTCTTGAGGAAGCATGACTCAATTTGTGTTGTCAATCATGGCAAAAAAGTCATACTTAAGTTCTGTCATAAAAGAAAAAATGACTAAGTGTGAAAATAGGGAAAACAGACACATACAGAGATCAGTACATCAGTGCACATGTTAGAGATCACACCAGAGCATGCGTGCTTAGGTATATACTCTATGGTGTATATACATGCTTGATCTAGACACGTAGAGTATGGAACATCAGTACGGAAAAGTTACACGCAGATTAGTAGACCTGCAGTCCAGGAAATAGAGCATGGAAGCGGACTATAGTTTTGATCAGCGTGGATGATTTTTCAATGTAATCACTAAGCACCTTTAGTTATAAGTTTTTATTAATGTAATTAATGTTGTAGTAAACACACTTAGGCCAACTTGTTTAGAAGTGTTGTGTATTTTGGTTTAAAGGCCGACTAGTGTTATGTTTTGGGTCACGCCTATTTAGTTGTAAACATATAAGTATGTAATGTAATGTTATGTTACAAGAGTCAATTATTATGCATGAGGAAGATACAAATGAGTAGTATAATGAAGTCAGTAGATGATATAGCTCTTTAAATGAGTAAGAGAATTCACGCATACAAGGTACTGATCAGACAGTAGTGTCATTACAACAGTTCATTTTTGATATAGTGCATATCAACATTTAGAGGGTTGTAGCCTTCATCTTATTGGGCAGTGAGCCATATACCTTTAAGAGGGTTTTTTTAAAGACTCCTAATAGGGTCAGACCTTTAACCAGGTCATTGTACTTAAATTGTAAAGACTGCTTCTAACAGGGCAAAGGAACTGTAACAAGTTCATTATACCTAGTACAATATTTGTGGGTACTAATCCCCACCAGAGTTTTCCTCTGATCAAGGTTCACCATAATCATATCATGTGTTATGTGTTCTTTTGTTATGATTCTTTGGATGCATATTTGTTTTATGTTTAATTGGCTGAAATATAATAAATAGATAAACACTGATTCACCCCCCCCCCCTCTCTCAGTGTTTCTAACAATTGATATCAGAGCTCTGGTCCTCTGAAAGAAAGTTTAACCACTTGAGGAGATCATTGACTCAGCTGAAGAAAAACATTTGAAAAAGAATCTTGAAGCAGCTCTTGAAGATCTTGAAAGATCTGAGAAGGAAAATGAAGAACAAAGATTGAAAATTGATGGCTCTCAAATACTTATTAAAAGGCTAAGAAAAGATTTGAAATATTGTTCTACAAGTGATCTAGGACAAATGGTCAAAAATATTAATGAAGAGAATAAATCTCTAAAGGATAAACTTGAAGATCTGGAGGAACAGCTTACAGATAGCCAGAACACCATTGAAGACAAGATCAGAGAAAGCAAACAATTGGAAGATGAACTTCTGCAGGCAAACATGAAAGTCTTGGAATTGGAAAACATGAAGAAGAAGTTGGAATATGAATTAACAGAAGCAAAAGACAAGATTGATAAACTTCACACAAGTTCTGATTTAATTCAATCCTAGCTCAATGCGCAAAGGCAAAAAGGGAACACTACTGGTCTTGGATTTAGTACAGCACAAGATGAAATCAAATCATCACAAGAGAGAGAAAAAACACTTGAAGCATCTTTAGAAGCTAAGAAAGTTGAAGATACTATAGAGGTTATATCTGAACCACCTAAAAG
>MU225400.1:1352303-1365294 GCA_018584345.1 Thuja plicata | reverse complement strand
ATGCAATAAACATGGGCATTTGGCAAGAGATTGCAAAGAGGTAAGACCTTTTAAAGGTTATTGTTACTCCTATAATAAGTTTGGTCATAGGGCTATACATTGCAGAACAAGTCATAAGAATCAACATTAGCAAAATCACAGAAGTATGAATCAAAACAATCAAATAAATCAACTCTCAAGAAATTTGCAGAACATTACATGTCAGATATGTAACTACAATGGACACACAACAAAGCAATGCAACATGATGAGCAAGAACATAAAACCTCCTATCATTTGTCACACATGTAGAAAGGCTGGACATATCATAAGGTTTTGCAAATCCAAAACTTAGAAACAAGAGGATCGTAAAAAGTCACTATTTGAAGAGAAAGGAGAAGTCATGTTTGTCTCAGCAAATGAAGATTCAAAGAAAATATGGGTTGAAGTTAAGAAGGATAATAATGTTGACAAAGTAGTTGATGCATCCATAGTGGACGTACCCTCTACTTCTGCTTGAATAGACCTTCTTGGTCTAAGGAGGAGCTATTCTAGCTTAGGACCCCTGTGCGGTTGGTGTACTCACTTCAGAGTATGCGCCTTTCGATTCATGGTTAAAAGCATAGATTATAGCTATATGCATTCACACATTATCTAAATTGCATCTAAATCAAAGTTTGAAAATCACTGTGTATGGTTGCAAGCATTAAATGTGACAGATTGTATAAAAATAAATTTATGGTCGATCATTTTCACATATACATTCTAGAGAATAGAAATTGAAGAGCATTGGAGCACTAAGACATCAAAGCATGAAGGCATAATAGTTTGGTAGTTGGAGCGAATGGATAATCAGTTTGAAATAGAACCCTAGCGGTCACGCCGTTTCAGAATTTCATGGAAACCCTACAAAAGCAATCACCAAGTAAGTATGGAAACCCCAGTTGTGTTTGATGTAGCAGAGAGGAAGAGGTTTATATTTAAGAAGAATCCATTCAAATCCATACTGGATGATGTGGAAGGGGCTTTCTCCAAAACCCAACTTGGCGTTGTTCACATGGAAGATATCTGCGCATAGATTTATTGTAAGAAGGAATCATTAGGAGATGATAATATAGCCTCTCATATGGCATCAATGTTAAATCTATATTTCACATTCAAGGATGAGTTCACACACTTACAAGACAACCCTATTCTTGAGTATTCGAATGCGCATGAGTTTGAAGAACTAGAATGGGTAAAGATTCTACTAATCAGAATTCATGATGATCTTTACTGGATTGGAGATGTCCCTGTTCACATCACTACAGAACTAATCCATTATTTAACTAGACTTCCAATGACTGGACCTATGTTTCCCACTGGCAAGGATATCAAGAAGCAAATTGAGAAAGTTTTTTTGTCCAGGAGTGATAGGCGTGGAATGACAGTTGACCCTATCAAGGAAGATGACATTAAACTCCTAACAATGATACTAGGGTATAAGTTTCAGCAAGCAAGCAGGTTGAATAGTGTCTCTACAACAATAGTCCTTGTAGCTATCATAATAGTGAAGGATAACACCCAATACAACCTATGTGAGATCTTGCGTAGTCAATTGATTGACAATATCAGAATCATCAAGCATGACAGGAGAAAAACATTTAGGTTTGGATCTCTGATCATCTATTTGTATTACCATATAGTTGGAAAGGTTGCAGACCTTTATCTAGAAAAAGGCAAACCTACAATGTCTCAGATATCTCTTAAGGCCACATTAGACAGTAGTGCAAGAGATGCAATGAATATAGATATAAAAATATTCAGGGTCAAAAAGTAGAATAGGTTCAGACTATCTAAGAAGATAATTGACAAATACAGGGATACAATATGCTTCATGGTAGAGACAGATTGCACATGCATGGAGGCTGTTGAGCTGAGAACTAAGTGGATTCATCCACTAGGATATGAAGTAGAAGACCATGTGTTACAAGGATATGGGAAAGTCTTATTGTCAGCACCTAAAGACCCTAATGAACCTAGATGGGGCACTTACAGAGAAAAGACCGACAAAGAGGATATTAAACTACAACTTGATGTTAACAAAAGGAAAGCATCCAAAATGACATCCAACATTTTGAAAAATCATGGAATCACACAAGAAGATTTGGATAAGGAAAAAGAAGCCAAAATTGCTAAAGAACTTGAGCAAATTCATGCACAAGTTAAAATTGAGAAATCTGTTGAAACTCAAAAGAAGAAGTAGAAGAAAAATGAGAGTACCTCTGTGCCTACTACCAAAATTGATCTAGATACATCTCCACCTTCTATACCTAGAAAGAAACCTACAGGAAGGAAGCAAGTGGCTACAAGTCATGCATCCTCATGAACTACAAGGAGCACAGTAAAGAATACTCAAGCTCCTCCTAAGGTAGGTTTCAGACCCAGTCTAAATATCTTAAAGAATAGGATTTTAAATGAAGGAAGATTGGATACACTTTGCAAAGTCTATGACAAGTATCAAGAAATTGATAAGACTAAGATACATACCATGGTCATATCTCATATGATTAAGTTTAAGAAATCAGTTCTTGAACTTAAGACAGTGATACCGGATCAGTTATGGAACATATTAGAGATCATGAAAAGACATGCTATAGAGGAGGATCTTAAGATTAGAGAAGAAACTTTGGATACTCTTCTTCCTGTTTGTTCACATGATGAGAAGGATATTTTGTTAGATCTGGTGAAGCCTCATCTCCGTAGTAAGACAAGAACTCTTCAGATTATGAACAAAGAGTATGAGTAGCTTGGAAAGGAGACTGAAAAAGCATTTGCACAAGTATTTATGGATAGACATATGTATCCATCAACGACGCCTACAAAGGAAACTCAAGTACATCCTAAAAAAGATTTAGAACCAGTAATTCATGTAGTACCTATGACAGGTCCATAGGATTCAACGCCCTCAATCTCAATAGCCTCTGAGACAGCTAAAGATACATAGGACACTATAGTGATTGATGATGTAAAGATATCTATGACAGCTTTTGATAATGATATGAATAAAGTTGATGAAGCATTTGTAAACATCAAGGAAATGAACACAGATGACACATCTCTACAATAGGATGGAGTTCCTTTCATTGATCATATAGACTTGGATAAGGAGAAAGATACTCAAGGTAATGAGACACCAGTAAAGGAAATTCATGTCAAAATTTAATGTGTAGATACAAGTTAGAACACTATTTTCTCACCATCCACTCAACCATCCACCTCATTGTTTTCAAGGTTAACTTCTGACTCGGCAAGTTTAGATGCATGGGAAGAAGAAGACCTTATCAAGATTAGCGTCCATGCCATGGAAAAGGCAAAAGAGAAACATGCGATGATGAACCCTCGCTTTGTGGAATCAATAAAATTTTTGAATGAGTTAGTTCCTGCTGATAAGAAAGTTGCTAAAGTTCAAACAATTGAACATGTGGATAGCATACTAACAAACTTCAAGACACATTTCACAAGTCTAGTATAATCAGCTACAAAGATTACAAAAGAAGAATACAAGAAGGAGAGACTGAATGAATTGGTAAAGAACCTTACCTTAGATCTGAACTCTTTAAATATTGGGCAATCTATATTGAAAGAGTTGGCAGCAAAAGGTAAGAAAGTTGTTGCAAATTGCATGGACAGAGTGAAGCTCACCTCTGACCACACTAAAAAGATAGCAGGAGCAGAAGAAATGGTGGATAACATAAGGAAATTAGTTGAAAACTCCATGCAAGACATGAACATCTGCAATAATGTCTACCAAGGATAGTTGAACAAAATTGAGAAGGCAAAACTAGAAATCAGCAAGATTAGAATAAGGCAAACTCAGTTGAGGAATGCACTTGCGCCATCTCTAGCAGTTCTGAATGAGAACATCAAACAAATTGATAACACCATATAGACATACAATCAAGGTCCTTGCATGGATCTGATGAAAATGGAGAAATTGACATATGCTTTATGCGCGCATCTTCAGACAGTTGATGCAATGAAAGTCTTTTAGCAGAAAGAGATTCAATCTCTTCAAGTTGTGTACCCAGAAGTCTACGTGGAGTAAGTACGTTGAAGACTTACAATTTTTGCACACCTTTGTCATTAATTTCAAAGGGGGAGTAGTATAGAATGTGTATATGTGGAGAAGTATATGTGTATATATCATTAAGTATTATGATATACAGTTATTTTTTGTATGAAGTCATTTTGAGTAACTTAGCCACATTCATTTGTTGCCATAAATGACAAAGGGGGAGATTGTTGGCAAGTTGACTTCCTGAGGAAGCATGAATCAATTTTTTTTGTCAATCATGGCAACAAAGTCATACTTAAGTTCTGTCATAAAAGAAAAAATGACTATGTGAAAATAGGGCAGATAGACACATACAGAGATCAGTACGTTAGCGCACATGTTAGAGATCACACTAGAGCATGCATGCATAGTTATATACTCTATGGTGTATGTACATGCTTGATCTAGATGCGTAGAGTATGGAACATTAGTACAAAAAATTTACAGGCAGATTAGTAGACCTGCAGTCCAGGAAACAGAGCACGGAAGCCGACTACAGTTTTGATTAGTGTGAATGATTTTGCAATGTAATGGCTAAGCACCTTTAGTTATAAGTTTGTATTAATGTAATTAATGTTGTAGTAAACACATTTAGGCTGACTTGTTCGATAGCGTTGTGTATTTCAGTTTAAAGGCCAACTAGTGTTATGTTGTAAACATATAAGTATGTAATGTAATGTTATGTTACAAGAGTCAATTATTATGCATGAGGAAGATACAATTGAGAATTATAATGAAGTTAGTAGATGATATATCTCTTTAAAGGAGTAAGAGCATTCACGCATACAAGGAACTGTTCAAACAACAGTGTCATTACAACAGTTCATTTTTTATATAGTGCATATCAACATTCAGAGGGTTGTAGCCTTCATCTTATTGGGCAGTGAGCCTAGGCAGTGATCCATATACCTTTAATAGGGTTTTGTAAAAGACTCCTAATAGGGTCAGACCTTTAACTAGGTCATTGTACTTAAATTGTAAAGACTTCTTCTAACAGGGCAAAGGAACTATAACAGGTTCATTATACCTAGTATAATATTTATGGGTACTAATCCCCACTGGATTTTTCCTCTGATCAAGGTTCTCCGTAATAATATCATGTGTTATTTGTTCTTGTGTTATGATTCTTTGGATGCATATTTTTTTTTATGTTTAATTGGATGAAATATAATAAATAGATAAACACTGATTCACCCCCTCCCCTCTCAGTGTTTCTAACAGGACTTGCTTGGATAAACAACAAAATGATTCGCGTTGCATTGGATTTGAGGTATTTTGTTGATCTCTATAACATTTGGATTTTAGAAATAAAATGAACATCTCATGTGTCTAGCTTGAGTGTTTTTTTCTATCATAGGTCACATTTCCAATTGGTGCTCTAAAAATGGACTTAGATTTTCTTTCTTGCATATATGTTTCACATAGTAATTAGGCCCTATGAACACTATTTATGGTGATCTTGAGAGAATGGGCTTCATTCGCTTGTTTTGCATGTGAAGCTCTTCTTGACGATAGATCCCCTTGTAGGTAGGGAAGGATTTTGTTTTCATCTCATTGGACAACTTGGTTTGGACTCCAACTTTTGGCAATACTTTCTCTCTTTGGGGGATTGGTGTCATTTTTTTTGTGTGAGCCTTGAATGAGGTGATTTAAAATTAGTGGGTAAATGAATTATGTTTGCTATGTTTTGGTGAGGTGAAGAGGCTAGAGGATTATGCTCTTTTCCCTTTTGGGAGAATCAGAAACTTGGAACCCTTGAATCTGAACCAAGTCCCCATGTGGTCGATTTTGTGAGTCTTCCTTGTTAGAGAGGGTTAACCATAGTGGAAATTCCCTTTATTGGGTAAACCATGTGGATCGAACCTCAAGTGGTAATAGCCATTTTCGCCATGGTAGTGATAGCCACTATATAAATGTCCTTGTGGAAGAAATCTCCACAAGTGTAGTTTCTTGTGGGTTGTCAGATCTCCTTAGCAGCTCCTAATTGATTAAATTCTCAGACTATGTCAAAACCTTGGTGCACCGGGATTGGATTTCACCCACTTGAAATTGAAAAATTTGCAGAGTCGAGCCATTACTAAGAACCATAGTGCAACCAACTTTTTATTCTCTAGGACTATGTGCGTGATTGGAAAACATTTGAGAACATACACAAGTAGCATTCTTATGGAGTAGAATTACTATGACACTATCCATGTTCATGTGCAAGGTTTCTTTGTCCCTTGCTCATTTTTTGAATACCTTAATTGCTTGAACTCCCTGATTGCTGGCTTGCATGCCTGATTCATGATAAAATTTGTTAATGCATCTAGTTGGTCAATTAAAATGAACAAATCTTAGTTCCCGAGTGATAAAAACTTCAATGTATCTCCCCAAAGAGTGTTATGACATGTTGCTCAACATCCAAATGAACTTAAATGGTATCAAGTTGCACAAAATGAATCTTGGTCTTTTTTCTTCCACATCTCCCATGTCTTCTTAGTCTTCCATTCCCATTCTTTTTCTTCTTCTTTCATACTTCTTCCTATTCTTCCTAAGATCTTCACATCTTCTTGATTCTTTTCCTCTTATTATCTAGCCTATCTTCTTCTATTTTCATCTCTTCTATTCATCTCTTCTTGATTCATCCTTTTCTAGAACCATGAATTTCAAATATCTTGTTATGGAACCTCTCTTACGAATAGATGATCTTGAAATTATTGCTCAATTCGAAGAGTGTTGTTTTTCCAACAAGTTCATGGATGATAAATTAGAAAAAATGATATATAAACGAGTAAGTGAATTAGACACCTTTGCTAGAATCATAAGCATGATCTTGTCACAATGATCTTCTTCTTCCAAACACATTTCATCTTCTAAATCTTCTCATCATTCCTCATCATGTAAACATTATTCTTCTTCTAAATCTTCTCATCATTCCTCATCATCTAAACATTATTCTTCTTCTAAGTCTTTGCATCATTCTTCATCATCCAAACATTCTTCTTTCACTAAGTCTTCACATTCTTCTTCTTCACGATCTTGTTATTCTTCTACTTCTTCCAAGAGTCATACATATTATAGTGAGCAACACGATAATCCTTGTGATACTTCTTCCATGAAGAAAGACATGCCTATTTATGATGACTATGACTTTCATGATCCTGCCTATTGTAATTCTAATGACTTTGTTGCCTATTCTGATGATGGCTATTATGATGAAATACATAGTCATACTTATGACGCCTCTATTCCTGAGGATCCTCCTCATTGTGTGCTCGTGCTTACTAGGGATGGGGGTTCACAGTGGAGAGATTGTGATGGTGATCCCTATGATTCTAATTTTGAAAGAGACTTTGATGAGTTTTTTGAACAATACTTCGATGATAGATTTGAGGAAGAGAAAGCTTTCTGCGCTAATTACAAACGTCAATTCTATCCCTCCTCTAAGTATTCTCGAGCTGAAAATAAAAAATTGCACTCTCAAGAAAGATCATGTTAATGATGAACCTTTGATTTATGATGATTCCCTTCCATCCTCTACTTCTTCCAATACTCATACATCTCCTAAAGTTTCCAAATCTTCCACAAATCCTTCATCCAAAAAAATTCCTAATGCTTTTCATGCAGTTCCCTATAATTATTCTCAAGGGCTATTTCTTAAAGAAACTCAAGCTAACCTTCACTTGGTTGCAAATGCTTTCAATAATGCTAAACCTAAAGAGCCTAAGCCTTTATATGCTATAATGCCTACTTCAGCTAATCCTTTCCCATCTCCTCCCAAGTCTCCCATACAATTCCAACATGCTTCCTTGTCTTTAGAAGTGGCTCCATGTCAAGAGGATTCTAAAAATGATAAAGAAAAGAACATAAAGAAAGATCAATATCAAGAAATCTCCATGTATTCCAATCCTCTTTATGATGAATCTTATCTGCTTCATGGTTCTTTTGATCCCTTATGCCCTTTCTCATTCATTCCACCCTATCTTAAGTCTTCTCCTAAGCAAGATCAAGTTACTACTTACACCGTTGAGCTTATTGACAATCAAAATAACCTTACCACACTTGCACTTTCCAAAGATGATACTTCCATTAAGGTTATTAAAAATGCCATTGTTACTTCCATTGTTAAGCCTATTGAAAATCAAGAGAAAAATTATGTGCTTATTCTATCCAAAGATCCTTGTCAAGATCAAAGTCTTTTATCATCTTGTTCTACCACTCCATGCTCACTTCCAGTTTCTACTCTTCCTAAGTCTTTCCAAGCTTCAAACAATCCTATCAAAGAAGGTGCTCCTATTTAAGATTTTCATGATCCTATTGAAAATCCTAATGCTCTCTCTAAAGATGCTGATGTCCTTGGTTTTCATATACATGCTGATGAACTTATTGATTATCCTTTTGCGTCTTCCACGTCCATCCTTAGACCTCCTCCACCAATACTAAGGGCTTCATGTCTTCCTTCCATCTTGGGTCCTTATGTCCCTTCACTTTCCCCTCCTAAATCTCCTAATTTTTCATCCATCTTGGGTCCTTACGTCCCTCCATCTCCTATCTTTCCTCAAGATCAACATAGATGCATACCCTTGAATCCTTTTCATCCATCCACCCATCTAAACCAGTTATATTCTTCTTCTTCCTCCACAAGTCCCAAGTCTTTTGGAAGAAAAGTGAATGTTCAATACAAGAAAAAGAAGCAATACAAGAATCCATCTAAAAAATAAGATCACCATGTCTCCTCTAATCGAAATGGGGGCATAAATTCAAAAGAGATATCTAAGAAGAAAACTACAAGACAAGTATGGGTTCCAAAATCCATCATTGAAGATGTTCTCTCTAAATCATCAAAAAGAAATGAAAAGCCTACAACTATATGGATTCCAAATTCTCTCTTGAGAGAGTCTTATGTTGAGAAAAAAACAAAGTTGACATTCAAGTTTCCAAAGGCTTCCACTTCATCTTCTTCCAAAAATATTCTTTCATTCCATGCGCCTAAACTGCAACCTCTGTTAACCATTCACCATATTCCTTCACGTATTCCTTCATTCACATTTCCTTCATCCTCTCGCCACCCTTCAAGGTGTGTATTGACATTGATCTTGCCTTTCCTTCCATCTACCCTTTCACAATCCTTCCATTCACTATCCTTCTATCTTCTATCCTTTTTCCTCATTTGTCTATCCCCCCTATCTTCCAACCTCACTTGCTTTGGATAAAATCTTATCCTCCATTTTCCTTTTTCATCATCCTTTTCCTATCAACATCTTTGAGAATATCATTTTGAATCCTTGGTATATCATGGTTTATCCTTTCAAGGAGCAATATCTAAAAATCTTTCCTTCTTCCAAAAAAAAAAAAAAAGAAAAAAAAAAAAGAAAAAAAAAAAAAAATTAAAAAGAAATAATTTCGTCCTATGGTGAAAACCACCCCTTTGTGGCACCTTGGATAAGTACTATGATGAAAACCTAAAAATCAGGCATCATGCATAGTTCTTCTACATCTTTCATCCATTTCGTATTCACTCTTTGATCTTGACAATGTTGACCTATACACGAACATTTGGGCTATCTTGTGAGCTATCTTACGATGACCTTGCTTTCATTCCTTTCATGTTTAGCCTTCATATCTATCTTCATCCATTCATTTTTTCATATCGCTATTCATTTTCCCCTTTGGTCTTGATCTGAAAAAAAAGAGTAAAACACGGTGCTATGAAGTCTCTTGACATGTCTACTCCTTTGGAATGCATCCTTTCCTACTCTTGCATTATACTTTTCTGACTTATCCTATGCCGGCCTTTCATTGCTTGTCCAAATTTGTTTTTCATGATGTTTCTTTCTTTTCCCTAGCTTGGGTAATCTTGAGGAGTTTGTCTTTGAGGATTTCTTCCCTTCATTCTTCTTCATTCTCCTGTCTTCCATCTCTTGCATCAGCTTTCTAATCCCTCTTGTCCTCCACCTTTCTAAGCATTAGGAATACAATATGTGATCTTGCTTGGGAGTATGATGGCCATTCTGTCTAGGGGCATCCTTTTGTATATATTATTGATCCTGAAAAAATTCAAAAAAAAAATGATATATTGTCAAAAATTCTACAAATTGGAAAATATCCTGAAAAAAGGATCATCTTGGTGAAAACCTAGCAATAGGCGCGTTGATGTATCTACAAAAAAATTATATATTCCAAAAATTCAAAAGAATAAAAAATTTAAAAAATTCAAAAAAAAATAGAAAAAGTGCCTCGGTGAAAACCTGGAAACAGGCGCCTTAGTAGAAAAAATTCAAAAAAATAACAAAAAGTCCTGAAAAAAAAAGAAGAATTTTTTTTTTAAAAATGAAAATAAAAAAATTGTAATAAAATCCAAGTGGTGAAAACCTGGAAATGAGCGCTACTTGAGGCCTTTGCACCCCTATTTCTTAGTGCATGACCTCAACACTTAACCTTTCTCCATCATGCCTTGTCCTTGTTTCCTTGGTTTAGAATTGGTCTTTGTCTTTGTCTAGGGGGCATAACTGTATTAGCTTCGGTCTCTTGGATGCGTTTGTCTTTAGGACACCTCACAAATGGTATTTTTCAATACCACCCCAACTGTATTTTTCAATACAACCCTTGACATCGAGTGTTTTTCAACACTTATCAGTTTGGTCTTACCTAGTTTTGTCATGTAGTCTTACCTGCTTGCGAGTATTTGATCCTTATCCTTAGAACTCAGTATTAGTTAACACACTTAAATTTTTAAATGCAACACTTAATGCTTGAGATATGTCACGATCTTTTCTTTGTGTGCTGACTGTTATTGATTTTCATTGAGTGTCCTTGTCTGATAAGTCTCTCTGTGATGCATAGCTAGAGGACTTTGGGCATGGGGCATATTTTTATTTTCTTCCTGCTTTATGCTTCATTGTTTTTGCACAACCGTTCTGCTGGTCATCCTGGCCTTTATGCCTTGATGCGAGAATGGTTTTGCTATATTAAATTGGGTAAGCTAACATCACAGTCATCTTGAACTTTATGTCTTTGATGCTTATGTTAGAATCTTTCCACATTTTTAATTCAATATACATCACATTCATATCTTCATAGTTGCACTTGTGACTAGTGATGGTTGTGTGATGTTTCTGATATAAATTGCATTCATATCTTCATAGTTGCACTTGTGACTAGTGATGATTGTGTGATTTTCTGATGTTCGTTAATAATGGCCCAATGATGAAAATAAGTTCCTTTACATTCTCTTATGAATGATGAACACAAGATGCTATATTTTTTGCTCTATTGCAAGTACACCTTTGCATTTTCATGTAGCTTGCGTTGTTAGACTTCATGTTAGTTTGCATTTTTAGGCTGCATTATGAGTTTGAGGGTTTCCTTCATCTTTCTTGTGGACTTTTAATCAACTTTGGTCATGTTTGATCTTCATTTCCTTATTTTCTTTTGTGATCTCAATCAAAATTTTCTATCTTAAACAGTTGATTAATTTTTGGGGCATTCTTTTTCTTGAGGCAAATTCTATTTCTTCTCTCCATTTCTTTCCACCTCTTCCAAACTTCTATCTTCCATTCACTTTCACCCCTCCTCTTCTTCTTCTTCTTCTTCTTCTTCTTCTTCTTCTTCTTCAACCATGGGGCATTAAATTTCATGCTTGATGATCTACCTTGGTTCTATGATCTTTATATCTTTCATCTTACATCAAGAACCTTAGATCTTTAGTCTGATTTGATCAAATTTATCAATTTGTTATTTCTCCTCTATCTCATTTCAATTTCGATCACGAGGGGGTAGTACCTATCAAACTTCAATCTTTGATTCAACTTTATCAATTATATCAACCTTGACATGTCAATTACTTATTTCAATGTCAACTTTGTCTTTTTTAATTATGTTTATTTTTGTCCTGATGTGTTCCCAAATTGACCACACATCTGGGTTGTTTTGTGATCCAAGTCGACCTCACACTTCCACTGCATTCTTTGACTACATGTGTTCCTGAATTGACCACACATTTGTCAAAGAGGGGAAAATGTATGCACCCTAAAATGGTCGCCTAGACTTTGGGCCCCATTTATCATTTTATCAATTTCCTGAATTAATGCTTTGGAACATTTTTAATTCAATCAATTTCCTTGATCAAATTGTAATTAATTCAATTATTTCAATATTTCCTAAGGTTTGATCATTTTTATTTAATTAAAAGATTTAATCTCCCTTTTAATTAAATAAAATTCCTCTTATTTAATTAAAAGATTTAATCTCCCTTTTAATTGAATAAAATTTATCTTATTTAATTAAAGTAAATTTCTCCTTTTTAATTAAATAAATTTCCTATTATTTAATTAAATTTAATTCCTCCCATTTAATTAAATAAAATTCTTCTAATTTATTTAATTGAAAGAAAACCCCTCTTTTAATTAAATAAATAAAAATCCCCACTTAAAAGCACTTTATTTGATGAAAAAGGAAATAAATTAAATGAAAAAGTAAATAAAAATCCCTTTTTCTTCACATCTTCCTATGTGGTGGGTTTTTGCCTCTTAATCATAGCCTTTGATTTTTGCCTCTTAATCTCAACCATTCACTTTCCTTTAAAATGAGACCTCTCCTTCTCATTTTCAATATTATGTTTTCATAGTATTGTTATGTTGCAGGTTTGGAGAGCAATTTTGGAGGAGGATTTGAGCACTCAAGCTTGGATATTGCAACTTCTCTCTTCTTGTCTTCTTCTTCTTGCATTCATGGATACTCATGTAGATTAGATTCATGTTTATTTTTAGAGATTAAACTTGCATTTGTATTTCTTTTCATAGAATAATCATGCATTGTTATCATCTAGATTAATTTCTTTTTATGCATTGTTATCATATAGAGTAGATCTCATTTTCATGCATTGAATCTCTCATTTCATGGTGTACTTGCATAGGCACTAACTAGGTCAATCTG
>MU225400.1:1328379-1342626 GCA_018584345.1 Thuja plicata | reverse complement strand
ATCTTCGAAGACATGGGTCTGGGTTCGGCGTCTTCAAAGACACCGGTCTAGCACCAGCAGCTCCACAGATGCTGATCTATGGATTGGTGTCTGCAAAGATGTCAATCCAGGGATCGGCGTCCTTGCAGACGCTGGTTCAAGAATCGGTCTCTGGTCTGAAAAGCATTTTCCCCCCATTAATGACCTAACTACCCCCCCAAAGCAATAAATGACTTAAATAAAATAAATGCAAGGTCATGGATAGTCCACTCACTGGTACTGGTCGCTTAGCAGGCCTCCTGTGTGTCTGAACGCACTCTCCAAGCTATCCCTTCATCCTCTCATCGGCCATTTTTTCACTCTAGAGCTCAGATTTTACTATTCACTATTCACAAATGACCTTCTTTTCCCCCCCAGCCCCTCTTATAGCCCCCATTTTTGCCAAAATTTTTCCCCACCCGTTTCTTTTCCCCCCGTGTATATTTTTGTATATTTCATCCTCTTGTACAGCTAAAATACGCGTAAATCTCAAAAACATTTAAAAAATTGCAAAAAATCCAAAAAATTCCAAAAATTCTAAAAATTCTAAAAACATCAACTATTCTAAAAAATCACGCAATAAACACTTTGTTCTTTCTACATTATTGTAGATCTTAGTTTTTTAGCGATGTTTCAACTCATGCAACTACAACAATGTTTTTCACCAAATCAATTTTGCGACCGATTGTCCTTGCTCTCCATCCTATTCACAGATTTTACTAGCGAATCTTTTTTTATCAAATCAAATCCAATCTTTGCCTATCAGGATGCATCCTTCCAGCATCGGCTTATCAAATCCTTCATCACATCAATCCTATTCATGGCAAGAACTTTGGACCGTATAACTACTTGTTCATGAGGCCTTCTTTATTGATTTTATCTTTTTGTGTCCGTTCAAACCTACTTACCACTACCTCGATCTACTATATCTTGGTATGTTGTGACTGGTCCATACTGATACATGCGTCTTTTGCAGTGCGCTTTGTTTGAGCATCTAGTCCATGCAAAAGGAATCTTATCATCTGTGTTTTCTAACACCTGATGCATACCTCCTATTACAATATCAAATTCAGATGTGCTCTCCATATTTTTCACACAAATGGATCCCAATGCTCATTTAGCTACATTTAGTTTCATCTGCATGTGCATTCTTAAATTGCATTTTAGAAGGCTTCTATTTATTCCCTCCTTTTCCTCTCTCCCTTTACATCCTTTTTTGAGAAAATCCCACAACATTATCTTCGTTGTGTTCTTTTCTCGAGGGGGCACAACCCTATACCATCGTTGCTTTAGCACGACTTCTAGAAACCCTCTTCTTCTGGGGCAACTCATTTTCTTGTCTTTAACGAAATGTCACTTGCGATGCCACGTCAAAGAGGGGAAAAATGTTGACGTCCAAAAATATTAATATTATTTTCCCTCTTATTCCTCTAATTATTTAATTTAATCAATTAAATACCTTCATTTGCTAGTATTTATCAATAGCATAAATACTATTCTAATGTATTTTACTTAAATACATTTGCCTCCACAAAATCTCCTTTTAATAAATTTATATTTAGTAAATCCCCCATATTCTTAATTCTTCTAAAGCACGATTTATTCAAATTCAATTTGAATAATACCATAAAACCCTAGCTAGGAACCTATTTATCCTACCCTAAAGCCTACCCTATTCCTACCCTACTCCCATCACCTCATTTCCTAAGTATGCTTCCACACCTAACTGCCTTCTGATCTTGCTTAAAGGGTGATTCCTAACCTTTTTAAGGCTAATGGAATGCTCACCCACATGGGAGAAATTCTCTCCAAAATGGGCACCCATTCCTCTTTAATTTTCTCTTACAAATTTGTCTCCTCTTTTGAAATATTGAGCTACTCAATATTAATGCCAATTTTGACTCAAAATTGGCCATCTTTTCAAATCCATGTGTCTTCTATGTGGCTCTTATGTGGATGCCACATAGATGCCACTTCATCCAAGCCTCTTCCTCTCTCCAAAAAATCTATAAATAAAGGCCTTCTCCTCTCATATTTTCATCTCTCAATTTGCATTGTTATCATGCTAGAATTGTTTTAGAATCTCATAGTTATTTTCATGCTAATGTTAATGTTTCTAGTTTCATGCTTTCCATGTTTAAATCATCTTAGAAGTCACATGCTAAGTTCTAAATTGGTGAATGAATCTTAGTTTCTTTATAGTACATGCATATCATCTTTATTTTCATAGCTTAGATTCATCATCTTGCAAGAAGATTTGAGACTAGTTCCTCATACTAGCTCTTGAATCTTTCTTCTTGTTTGCATAGTCTTGCATTTTCATTTGGGATCCATAGCAATTGTGTGTTTGAGAGAGCACACCCACATCCATCCAAATAAGAAAATAAAAATGAGTAGAATAGGGTGCTTTTATTTACTCATTTTTAGCTTAATCTGATGTTATTTGGTGTCCTTGTTGTTTGCTTGATCTCTTGCATGCTTTCTTGATATGATTTATGTTCTAAGCCGCTAATGTTTGCATGTTTGAGCTTGCTCGTAACAGGTTGAAGGATTCCTCATATTACACTTTTCTTTTTTTTTCCCTATTTTTTCCATTCTTTGTCGTCGCTTCCCATAGGTGGGATAGCTCTGCCAGAGGGTTGTCTGCCCTCTGTGCAGTTGTAAGCAATGTAATTCTTGTACATTCTATATATTTTGTAAATTGTCATTAGTTTGTGAGTATTTATAAATAAGTTTGTTTCTGGGTCGGTCTGTAAGTTGTTCTCTGGCCCTCTGTGCATAGGTGCATACAAATTCTATTTATTTCTATATATCTCCCCCTGTCTGGTGGCGAGCTCACCATGCCCCTCTATGTGTGATCAAAATGTCAAGCTCACCCATCTTGTGCTTGTGAATTCAAACTCAGCACCTTGACTGGTCGAGTTTGCAAGTTTTCTCTCTCCTTCGTCATCTCCACTTTAATGGCAGGTTTAATCCCCCACACACAAGAATTCACAACTGGCCCAAGTAGAATTCATTCCCTCACATGTTAGGATAGCTATCACCTTGAATGCCATTACTCCCTTTATTACATGACCACATGACGCGCCATGTCAGCCCAGTTGGCTAATTGCTGGTCATGTTGATAACTATCAATTTTCCAGATTCAGGGTCCCATGTTCCCCTTCAACCTTCAATTCATTCACTACATGAGCCAAAATCCCCAGAATCCCCAGGCATTGATCAAATTCCAAGAAAGTCATTTTGTTTAATATATATTTTCAAGGTTTGATGTAAACTAAGACCTTTTTAGGAACAGACGTGAGGCTGTGATGAAATCTCTGGAACCTAGAATTTTGTTGTGTTTTATCCATATTGATGATTGTCTAATCTTGTAGGTTGCCGATAAATTCATAGATCCACCATGTATGAAGCATCTTTTCCACCCAAGAATCTGAAACTCCCTACCATTTCAGCTAGGGAAGCTGCCATGACCAAGGCTGAGAAGGCCTTAGAGAAGCTTCCATTGATCGCAAAATATTTGAAGGAAGGAGCTATTCTGGGATCTAAAGTAGATTCCAAGTTACAAATGATCACCGACACAAGTGTCGGAGCATGGGAAGAATTGCATGCCTTGGTTAAAATGGTGTTTATTCAGCACAAGGCTGAATATCTAATGGCACTAAATGTGGCAGCGTCTAAAATCCTAAAATCCACCTGCTTTCCTTGCTCAGTGCAGGCTCTAGAGCTTATTCTTACATTGGCAGAACACTACAACACAACCGTCCGAGTTATCATACATACTGCTCCTCTTCCCTCAAGCTACCCAACACCCTTAGTGTCTCTGGATACTGAAACATTCACTTTGGGGCTAGGGATCCTCCAGTTCTCCAATTCTACTATTATCACCCAGGCCTTGGCATTACTTGAGTTCAAAAAGGTTCCACAGATGGCTTGGCAATACCTCAACACCAATTGGCTCAAGACCCTGAGGAAAGATTATAGAAAGATGAAATTGGAGATCCCATGCACAGAATTTGAGGAAAACATACAAATGGGGATAATCTCCTTATTTAGGGTCTTCAAAGAGTCCCATGCCTGGGAATTTTTGGCATGGATGTATTACTTCCTGTTTGGCATCACCTCTGCCAAACAGATATTTGATTGGGAAACTATTATTGCCAATCATGTGGATGCCCAGTTTGTCAAGTCACCCAGACCTCCAAGTTCTACATGAATTCATATATTTTGTGGGCACTAGTGCAGCAATGAACCATAACCTAGGGTTTACACACTGTCGGTGCCCTCAGGACCGGCCTGAGCCAGAATGCTTCGTGGGACCATTTTCCACAAATTCAATGGGAGGCCAGTTTCCCCAGTTTTTTGCAGAGTAAACAATGCTTTCATTTACTATAAAATTTGTACACCCACTTGGCATGTTGGTTACCGGCTTTCAAAGGAGGTGACGACTCTGGTTAGTTCTTATGGCCACTACTACATCCAATTTCAATAACCCTCTTACATTTGGGTGACCAGATTCTACATAAAACCCTACCTATTGCCCAAGCATTATGGGGATAGGATTATTCTTTTGGAATATTGCAGGCAAATCTTGGAGCTGCACACTCTTTTTAGCCTCAAGAAGGTCACCAACACTCCTTTCCTGATCACCTACGGGAACTACACTTGCAGCCTTGCAATGGAAAAAGAAGCTGATAATGAATTAAAATGTCTCAGGCTAGCAAAATTTTACTTGGTGCAGAAAAAAATTGATCTGCTAGATAAGATATCTTTGGCATTGCCCCGGGTGTCAGACACCCATGAGCCTCATATGGAAGATTTTTGGGCAAACTGCTAGGATGATTTTGAAGTTCAGAATCAACACTTTGTCAGAATGACACAAGGTATGATGAAGCATCTTAAGCTTCAGACCTTTCCAAAGGACTTTTTAGATACCAGGTCCATAGAGGACCCATAGTACAAGGCTCAAGGAGTGGACAAGCTGGCTCTCCCTCTGGTGGATTGGGACACCCTAGAAAGCCCAGCAATTGAGAACATCAACCATGATGTGATTGAACACAGTCATGCATATTTTTTGAAGGTATGTCCATAGAGCACCTACAGAGTTGGCCACTTTTTGCAGGGATCCACTTCTATATCTAGAACCTCTGGGCAAGGCGAGGACAAAGGAAAGAGAAAATTTGATACCCCAGCCTAGGTTCCATCTATAGTTTCAGCCCCAATTATGGAACAAGTGCACCTTCAACTGGCAGCGTACCATTAGATGAAGGAAGAAACAAGAACCCAACTTGGCATCCCAGTTACTTCGGTAGAACCTTCCCTCCCTTCTGGCTCCCCTTCACTTGCAGAACTTATGGTCTGGGCAATGGGGATGGGAGTGGAGGATGAACATGTGACCATTTTGGATGGCAGACCCCCATTGGTGATGAGTAGTTTGAAGCAAATAATGAATATCCCTCCGCCAAGGATAGATACATATCTCGGGATGCCAAACGTCCCCCAGGTGGAGACTATCCTAGACTCCCCCGAACTAGAGAATCCCCCAAATACCTCCCCTCTACATGATGATTTTGATGACATCTTTGGGACTGATGAACTTGTCAATTTACAAGGGGATATAGGAAAAGGGGTGGATGAGATCACCTCACAAGAAGAAGAAACAATCCCCACTAAAGGGGAGATACCAGAGAAAGAAGTTTCCATAGAACAAGAAGTCTAAGTGGAAAAAGAAAAAGAGAAAGAATAGGTGGACATACCTGATGTTCAAGAGATACCAGTCCCAAAGATTGAAATAGGAGAAAAGAGGTAAGTGCAAGATGAGAAGCCAAATTTGGATGATGGAACCATACCTTCGGGAGTAATCGTAAACTCAGCCGCCATGCTCCAGATGCCTTCACCCACCCAGGGTAGTTATTCATCCTAGGTGGCAACATTTGGCAAGGTGATCCCTATAATACTACAGTCAGATCCAGTTTGGACACCTTCACCACCTCTGAAAGATAGACCAATGGAGGAGAATATCTCAGTAGAGGATGCCAGAGAATAGCAAGAGAAACAACAGAATGAGGGGGAGAACCCTGAAGATATCGATGTTGATTCCATCAATGCTACTAAGGATGGGGATAGTGAGGCAACAAATATTGATACCACTAAGGTGGATGGTGCTGGTGATCCTGAGAACAAAGAGAAAGAGTCTGAAGAGACTATAAATGTTGGGGAGGAACAATAGAACCCTAGGGAAGACCCAAACAATCAGGCCCTAGTAGCAAGACCACCCCCACCACCACAATGGTTGGTGGAGTCAAAGAAGAGAAAGACCCCAGTGGTTGTAAAATCCCATCTCTCCTTGGCCAAGATGATGGCCTAGAGTTAAGGCAATCCAAAGCTGAAGAAGGCTCAGACCCTCCATTCCATTCAGACTGGTCCAGGCAGAGATACAATCATGGTTATTGCGACCCCTCCCCTAGAAAAAGAGGAAGCAGTGGTAAGTGCTGTGAAATATACTATCATAGAGGTACCTTTGGGGAAGAGGGATAAGTAGGGCGAATTGGACCTGCTAAAAGAGGCTAGCTAGGAAAATGAGGCCCGATATGATAAACAAGCCCAGAGACTGAAATAAGAAAAGGAAAAGAATGTAAATCTTGTTGGGCTACTAACAGAGCTAGTGCAACCATTAACTGCAATTCATACAAAGGCTTCTATATCCAGAACACTACTCCCATAGGGTGACATTAACACGCTAATGAACATGAAGAAGAAAGCACAGGCAGTGGATGACTAGGTAGCTGAGAAGTTAGGAAATGTCTGGCATTTCTTAGCAACAACACTTCTAGACCTGCATACGGCTGGAAACATCTTGCACCATGTCAAAGGAATTATTTCTCTATGAGAGGGAGAAACCAAACAATATGAGGCATGGATGAGTGAGTTAGGAGAATGCATGAATCTTGGGGAGGAACCCATCACAGAGATGGGTATTTTGGGGGAAGAGTCTTTCAATTTTATCTGGGTCCAACACTTTGGACTTGATCTCAAACTGGAGATAAGAAAGCAACTTGTAGCAGCCCTGAAAGACAAAGTCCCAGGAGTAGAGTATTCTTTGAATTTATATAAGGCTTTTTTCACAAGGGTTTTGGGAGTTGATCCCTTCAGTAAAGATACGTGTACTCCGGTGGATTATGTTGTGGGTAAGTTCAATGAATTAATGGAGTCATGATACTAGTCCCTAGGGGATTTTGATGGAGCAAAAATGTCACACTTATACCGCATGATGCTCCGGGCCCATGATGTAGCAAAGATGGCTGCAAAATTTAAGGGAAATGCCCTAGATATGGGCGAGCAATTGGAGGTGGCCAATTTTCACTAGGCATGCATAGAGGACATTGACAAGGAGGGAATTCCCTGGCTTTTAGAAGCATTCAAAAGATACAACACATAGTAAAGTTCTCCAGACTCTGGAGATTCTCACCAGCAAGGTGCAAGTTTTGTAAATTCTTTATTCTTTGAGCACAAGCTCCCAGACTCCAAAATTCCAGGTCTAAAGTTTTGTATTCTTTTGTAGTGATCCATGTTCAGGTTCCTTGGAGTTGACTAGTCATTGTCAAGTAGTTAATAAGGGGTCAGCAGGTAGGTGATCCTAATAAGGTATGTTAGACAGAGGGATGGCTCTGACAAGTGACTTCTCCCAAGGTGTCACTCCCACATTTACTACCTAGTGCATCAAAGATAGGGATCCATAATTAGCATTTATGAGGCATGTTGTCTCAAATAGCAGGAAGATCAGATTTCCTCTATTAATACCCTAACACTCTTCTCCATGTCAATTCTTCCAGCTTTCTTTTCTTATCTTCTTCCTATGTCTTATCAGATCTCTGCTCTTTTCGAGGTGATTGTAAGTGGTGCAAGTAGTACCAGCCACCAGATAATTTATTTTATGTATTGAGTGTACAGGTAGGTTAATTTAATTTTTTGGGAAAACTATGTGCATAAATAAGAAGTCCTACCTCATAACAAGGGTCGGCGAAAATGATAATTTTGCAGTCCAACAAGTAATAGAAGATAGCTTTTCATTTTCAATTGTTTCAGGAGCTCAATGCTCAGCAGTTCTTAGTAGTTTAGATGATCCCTTGGAGCCATGATTGTATCCACCAGTGATGCTAGAACGCTTTAAGTTAATGAAGAAGGAGCATCTTATGACTACTTGTTATGTGTTGTTCTGATTTCAGAGTTCACGAACGTCTTTTGTGATGTATGTTTCTAATGTCCTTTGCTGTAATGTTTTGTTTAGATCAGTGATCTCATTTCCCTTGCTATTAAATATGTATGAATCATTGGTTCTGTATGTATTCAATATTTAGTGTAGTTCTTACATCAGACCATTGTTGATATTTGAAATATGTTGCATAACTATAAGTAGAAGTAATAAACTCTAACTCTGGCCTATCTTTTGTAATTTATTTGGTAAATATAGCATGCTTGTAGGAAACCTTGACCCATCACTGAAATCCCCGAAGAAGATGAGTAAAACTAGCTATCCCCCTGGACAAACAGTCACCTGCCCAACTTAGCTTCCCCACACCATTAGTACCTGAAAAATAGGTGCTTAAAGGCCCAGAGAATTCATTCCTCGAAGAACCTTTATAGGCAGAGGTTGTCGGTACCCCAATACGTAAAGATAACTTATCACTATTGGAAGAAATGGTCACAAAGTCCCGTCAACACCCCCAAGTGAAGAGTGAAAGTAAGAGGAATTATGCATGATGTCTGTTTATCAGGTTTTCATCATGGTACTTATCCATGGCGCTACAAGAAGTGGTTTTCTCCATAGGACGGATTGATTTATCTTTACATTTTCTACCAAGGTGCCTGTTTATGAGGTTTTCACCAAGGCACATTTTTCTTTATTTCTTTTTTTTGTACTTTTGATTTTATGAAGGAACTTAAGCTTCTTTCTCTTTAGATAGTGCTCCTTTGAAAGATATGCTATGATGGGCCAACGCTACTAAAAGTATGCTCAAATATGTCGATAGGGTGATGGTAGGCAATGAAATGGAGGATGAGGGAGATGGTAGCCAAGGATTTATGTGATGGATTGGATAAGAGGAATAGAAGGATATGTGATGGATGGGTAGTAGGTAGGTGCGGGATATTGGATAGGGTATTGAAAGGTTTTCATAGAGGTAGATGGACATGGTCATAAGATCAACATTGACACACCCCTTGAAGGGTGGGGGATAGATGGAGGAAATATGGATGGAATAGGTTGAGGCTTTGATGTACGAGTGGATATGGATCTTGGTACACGGGGACCCAAGATGGATGGAGAAGGGGGTGAAGTATTCAAGGTAATGGATTTTGGGACATGAGGACCCAAAATAAAGTTAAAAGATGGGATATGTTTAGATGGAGATGAAGTGGAAGACTTTGGAAGCTTGGATGACAACTTTGACTTTTCATTTTTGTTCAAGCCTTTTAAGAGAGACTTGGAAATTCACATAAATTTTGATTTTCTTTTTGTATCCAAGTCCTTTAGAAGAGACTTGGGAATCCACATTGATTTTGATTTCCTTTTTGTATCCAAGTCCTTTACAAGAGACTTGGGAATCAACATAGCTTTTGATTTTCCTTTTCTTTTGGATGATTTAGAACACAATTCTTCCATGATTGATTTAGAACACAATTCTTCCATGATTTTCCTTTTCTTTTGGATGATTTAGAACATAATTTTATATTATTATTTACTCAGTGGACCTTTGTGGTCTCTTGAATATTTCCTTTTTATTTGTAGTCACATGTCGATTAGATGGGACATAGTGATCTTCATATGTAAGTGGACTCTGGTATTTCTAATTTTTTCGTTGCACATCCAAATTACTTCCAAAATACTTGGGGATTGTGGATGAATATGATTGATATGGATGGTGTGTATGGATGGATTGATAGAGAGCATTCAAGGATTCATGTATTTTTTGATCTTGATAGGGGATAGGGTAAGTGGATGATAAGCTAGTAGTGAAAGGCATGGTGGATGGAGGGATATAAGGACCCAATATAGATGGAAAGTTTAACAGTTTTATCTTTGGGATATAGGGACCAAGGATGGATTTAGAGGATAGTGAAGGATAATGCTTACATTTGAATAGAGGGATATAAGGCGTGGAAGGGATATCAACATCTTTAGAGTGAGTTTCATTTCTAAGACTCTCATCTTTAAGATTTATCTTTATATCAATAGGTGCATGACTAGCTTTGATAAGAGGAATTGTGATAGGAGCAGCTAAAGATTGAAGGGATTTATTTTTATGCAAGGGATTTTGAGGAATGATGGTTTCTTGAGGTGGATATGGAGGCACATGACAAGGAGATGATGGGATTCTCTAATCTTGACAAGGATCTTTAGATGGTTTAGAAAGGGTACTTTTCTCTTGATTTTCAATATGCTCATTAGAGATGGTGGAAAGGATATCTTGATCTTGCTTGGGAGATGGAGGGATATACTCTTGGAATAAATGGAAGGGGATGAGAGGATCATCACGAGACTCTTGATATATGTGAATTTTGTTAATTTTTGGATAAGGATGGATGGTGTCTTGATCTTGACCATTACTGATATTTGTTTCTTCACACTTTGGATTGTCCTCTTGACATGGAGCCATTTATAAGGATGAGGTAGGAGTGTTGATTTGCATGAGGGATTATTGAAATGCTGATGAATAATCATTTTGAGTAGGCATGATAAGTGTTGAAGCATATGGAAGCTTAGGGTCTATGAATTTTGAAGCCTGAGAAAGACCTACAGACGTATGCTGATTAGCTTGGATCTATTTTAGAGGTAGTTTGTGAGGGTAGACATAGTCATTATTAGGCTCATTCTTTGATAGAGATGGTGTGGTTGGTTTTGAAGCTTTAGGAGATGGAGGAATGGTGGAAGAAGTAGATGTGATATGTAAACCATTTCTAGACATGGATTCTTGATATTGATCATGCTTGAGATTAGATGAATCATTAGGATTTTCAACTTTGATTACGCCATCCTCAATGAGATCTTGGATTTTGTGATTCAACTCAATGAAAGATGAAGTTTTATGCTCATTATGTTGATGATATGCAAAATAGGTACTCAATAATTTCAATCCATAGGATGTAACTTGAGATAATGTGATGAGATCATTCTTAAGAAGTTCTTCCAATGCTGATTTATAAGATTGTCCCAAAGGAGTGAAATCTATCTTGTGTTTAACCCAAGGTTTTCCTTTCATGAGGTTACTAATCCCTTTGGAGGGATACTTCATGGTGTTTTCAGTAGCTTTGAGGGCTTTGGAGTCACTCTCTTGATCAAAGATAGGATTGTCATACCAAGATTTATCCATGTTGGAAGGAAGTGGAGAGATGTGAGAATCATGATCAAATAGAAAAGGATAGCTTGATCTCAATGAGGATTTTTTGGATGGTGTATACTTTTCCCCTTAAATTATTGGAGTTCACATTTCAAAGTTTGAAGCTTTTTTGATAAATTTTCCATAAGAATCACTTTGTACTCATTACTAGGACCATAAGGTTTAGCCCATTTTATTTTAGACATTGTAAGATTGTCTTGATGCACTTGCTTAGAAGATTGAAGAGAAGGTATGATGAATTAGTTGACTGACTGACAGGTACTGAAGTGATATCTATAGTGCTGACTAAGTCCAAAACCAAAAGACAAAAGAGATAATGGCCAACTGAGAGAGAGATAGCAACAAGTTTGATCTTGAGTCAATGTGAATGAACCTTCTCTTGCAACTCAGGATAAGGACAACACAGACAAAGATGATTAAGATAACAAGTCACTTGGACTAGCACAACAAAGTCAGATTTCAAAACAACAAGCAAGTCAGGCTATCAACAGATTTAGTTCAAAGATAAACTAGTAGTGATGTTGGAACATAGATTTGAGAAAATCTAGACAAAAGTAGCGCGATGGGAGACAAAATTGGACAGTAATTCGATTGATTTTAGAGTTTGATAGTAGATGAAGAAACTCAGAAAAGAGTTGACAGTTAACACCTAGAAGTGTCTCTTGAGTCATTGATAATTTTGATGTTCATTTTGATTGTTTGGTTTTATTTTTTGTGTTGATTGTTTTGATGTTTCACTCATGCAAAACACATCAAGAAGAATGTTTGTTGTAAAAAGAACAGACACACAAAAATCCAAGGTAAGTCACGGAAATATATGTTGAATTCCCACTTGAACCAAAGTTTAGCCACACCTATGCATAGCGGAAAACTTAGAATCTTGTAGGCATGGGCTCCTCCTTACAGTACACTAACTTCTCAGGCACACCAAGATTCGAATCCCAAGGGTAATCACTTCCTAATGGACCGTTGTCTCTATTAAGATCCATGAAAGTCTGGGACATCTTAGTCGGTCTTTGACCTTCCATGCCAGAAGATGGAGGGTTTTTGGATACTATAAAAAGTATTTTAATTAAGGCATCCGTTCAGGTGGTTATACTTGTGGCAGATTAGCTTCATTTTGGAGGCCTCCCAACCTACAAAAGTTCCATTCTGTAGGTTTTTATGCACCACAAGGGTACTGAGGGAGATCTTCTTCCCAGTATAACATAATCAACACATGTTCATAGTGACACTAATCACAATGACATTTCTTATATACCAGTTCAGAAGGGATTGGCTTTAGCCTGTTACCGGTTGGGAAATCCACTCTCACTGGCTCCATTAAAGCTCTTAGGAGGTAGCCACACTAAAATATTTGCAATAATTTCTCTTACACCCAAGATCTACGAAGGCAAGGGGAGAGTAAACATTCATGCCATTCTTTGGGATTCCAAATCTAAATAACACTTCAAACACATAAGAAAATTGATTCTTTTTAAGCACCAAATTTGAAGTGTTATTTAACTACAAAATGTAGACATGATGGTTTTGAAAGAAACACAAAGTATTCGACAAGTGTACTGCATCAAACTCTATTTTTTTTATGATTTTTTTCTTCATTTATAATGTCCCACAAACCACTGTTTGGCTATAAGAAAAAGATAATCTCACCAAAAAAAAAGTCAAAACTTGACAGCATTAGAAAAATCATAAATCTGATTGCATATTTAGAAAGTAGAAAAAAATCATGCACTTTCAAAAAAAATTGCACTAAAAAAGGTTATTGTATGATCTCGTATGAGGCTTTAGAAGCTACAAAATAGAGGATTAAGCAGGTATAGTCATCAAAAGGTAAAATTTATGATAAACTAGGTAAGAAAAATAAGAAACTAACCCCACCACAGAGATCTTTAGGAAAATACCCAAAACGAAAAAAATGCACTCAATTTGGACCAAATATGAGCAAGATATAATCATTTAAAGTTAGACTGCAAATTTAAAACTGCATATGGTGAAGGCTAAAGATTTCAAACCCCTACTGACGTCAGGTATCTGTGAGGTTAAATTTGATTGTTTTGTGGCCATCACAAAAGGACACATTCCCTGCAAAAAAAACATCTGGATGGGCATCAAATTTAATTTTGTGTGTTTTCCAGCGTGGAAAAAAAATGACCCCCTGCTGACGTGGCTGATTTTTGTTGGCCCGTTTGGAGGGTTGATTGGGTGAGGTGGTGGATCTTGCCACCGATGGTGGGATTGGGTGGTGGAGAGGAAGGGGCTGAGATGAGGGGTGGTGTGTTAGGTGGAGCCTCAGGCTAAGTGGCAATGGTTTCAGCTCCTCATTGGTTAAATTATAGTTGGGCACAAGTGTGACCTCTAATCTCACAGAATATCATTTTGTCAAATTCAAATAGAATTCATGGTCTAGGGTCCAAGTCAAATATTCAACATTCAATGTAGTTTCTATATTCATAGACGATGATCTGGTTGTTATGCTAGCATTGAGTGGGCATCTTTTGAATGGGGAATTTCTTGTGCCACACGTTCACCTTAATTTCTTCACTCCCCATGACGTTTGTTCACACTTTCCATGGTCTCCTCTTTTCAGGTGGCAGAGATATTGTAGGGTGGGAAGAGGGAGGCATTGTACTAAGAAGAGGGTGGTGCAAGGAGGGGAGGTAGCATCAGAGGGAAGAATTGTGGATGGAGTGAAGGGAGGAGAAGCGATTGTTGGGGGAGCAGTGAAAAGGAGAAGGGGTTGTTGGGGGACTGCGCAAAGAGATGGATAAAGAGGTGGGTAGCATAGGGGCTTGGGGTTTTCAACATGTGGGGTGGGAGGTAGGAGGGTTTC
>MU225400.1:1313773-1328263 GCA_018584345.1 Thuja plicata | reverse complement strand
GGGGGGGAGGATGTTGTTGGGATGGCTGTGGGATTTAATCCCACATGGGTGGCATACAAGGTTATTTAGTTGTTTAAATATGAAAATTCACAATCAATATTATGAAGTGAGAGATAAGCTTGGGCTTGGGGGTTGGAAGTTAGGTTTAAAATGAAGCCATTAGTGATGCACATACATAGCAGATGGAAATCCAGAGATTATAAGAATTTAAATCCCAACCTAAATTTTTTAGAAAATTTGGCCTTGATATGCATGCAGGCCTTGGCCCATGTGCAGACTATCTTGATTTACGTGTAGAGGGTCATACGTCCCGTGTGTGCAAAATATTTTTTCTACAGGTTTGATTTCTGGAAGATATAAGCAAGTTTATATTCATTTCAAACTGAAACAACTATCTAGACATGATGGTGGGCTGAGATTTGGCTTAAGAGGAGATATGGGTAAGGTTTGTCTCAAAAAAAGGTTTGAGCCCCACGGTGGGCGCCATAAATGTATGCGTGAATTTGGGTCTTCTCCTGTAGTTGCAAACACACACACTTCAATAATCTATTAACTAGTTACCAAGTTAAGAAACCTGAAATCAGAATATTAAAAGCAACATCCTAAGCTAACCGACAACAATTCATTACCTTCTAGTAGGCAGGAGTATGGACTTTTCTCTCAGGTCATCACAAATTCCAATGACTACACACTATTCTAAATGAAATATTTTAAAGCAATATGATGAAACTAAATGATTAATCTAAATGCAAATGCAGTTTGTTGTTCCTCCAAGCTAATTAGATTTATTTTAAAGCATCAAATGAAAGATGATGATTCATTTTAAAACCCAAATCAAATGTGCTCTAAATTAGATTGATTGCATGCTTGAAAGTAAAACAAAAATGCTAAATGATTAAAATATAAGAAAAGAAAATGCCATATAATAACGATAGAAAAAGTTAGGATATTTTGTGAAGGAAATGAGCTTCTCTTTTATAGAAAATATCTATTGAATCGACGGTCGAGATTGAAATAAAATAGTTGCTCAGATTCGATTGAAGAAGCACAATCCATGTGCAAAGAATGTGATTGGTCGACAGATTTAGTTGACTGAATTGACTGATCGGTCTTTTTGGAAACTTCCAAAATCAGTTCTTAGTTAACTGAATGTTTCCAAAATAATAAATAGTGGAGAATCAGTTAACTAAGTGGAACTGGATTGTTTCCAATTTAATAATCAATTAACTAGATTTGATGATGTCATATGCATTTTAGTAATTTGAATGATTTTAAATGCATATTTGTGTTTTTATTAATTAATTTAATTCCTTTTTTATTTAATCGACAATTTTGTAACTTTATTTAATTAATATATCAAAATATATCAATTAAATAATTAACATAAGGTTTATTTTCCAATGTATTATGATTTCAGGATTTAATTAATTAATCAAGTATGATGATTGAGTAGGACCTAGGGTTTAGGTTAGATTAGCTACAAATTGATAGATTGAAGAATTGCATGTTTGATTTAGGACTTAGGGTTTATCAAGATTAGGGTTTCTTGATTAATTATTGTGATTAGGGGTCTAGGGTTTAGATTACCATTTTTATGTGATTACAATTGGCACCTAGCCTCATTCAATAACCATGGTCAAGGTGTTAATATTTCAATGTTTTGAGTTTTTTTTTTCTAATAAGGTCATAATAGACCATTTGAAATGTATTTTGAATCCTAGGTGGCTAATTGTGGTCATTTTGTCCAAAGTTGTTTACAAATTGCAAAAGTTGGCATAGTAGCATTGAAGGTAGAAAAAAATTATCCTATGGTGTCTTATCTTTGTTCTAAGGTATTTTTTTGCTTTTAAAGGTTTTTTGTACTTGGTTTGGGCCTCAGGTGGTTCTTGTGGGGTCGCATGCCAAGTTTTTCAAATGTTGTTAAAAGTTGCAAAGGTTGTAAAAGTGCAAAATTGTACTAGTGTAATCCCAATGGCTAGGGGAGGTTTAAAAATTAATTTTAATAGTTGAAGAAGGATTTAAAAGGCCTTATAAGGACCTGGTATGGTTGATCCAAAGGTTGGCCATAGATATTTTAGAATGAAACCATAATAAATCATGTTTTTCCCTGCATTTATGAACATTAATTTTTTGTTCCTATGAGTTTTATTGTCATGTATGGAATATTGGTAATATTTAACCTAATATAATAGATGGAGTTATGAACTATCTTTGATTTGGTGGTAGTTTCATTCATTTTTATTGAGTATTATGAAAGTTATGCTCACTTTAATGATTACAACTTACAAATTTTCTAGGTAACAATCATGTTGCAACAAATTGTACAAATGTTTATTGATTATTTGTGATTTAAATGTAGTATGGTTGGATTTGTTATTGAATCCAATGTCTATTGCAACTGGTCTCATTGATTTTTATGGAGTTTCATGAAAGTTATTGCATTTTTACTGAAACGGGGTATGAAACCCTTGATTTTGAGGGCTTGAACAATAAAATCAGGTTTAGCATCCCATTCCACCATTATAATTTCCTCATAATTTTTGGAATGATACTTCTAACAATTTATTTTATTATTTTATAGGTTGTAGGGGTCATCAATGGCTTTTTTGGACTAAGGAGTGAATCCCTAGTTGATTTTTTAATGAAGTTTGGCATGAAAATAATGTAGCAAACTGTTAGTTTTACATAAAGTGAAAATTGACCTAAGATGGATAAGGGCTGGAAGAGAATATGAAGAACTATTTTAAGGTATTTGAAGTGTTTGTTTATATATTAGAGGCCTAGAGGTTGTAGTTCCATGAAACCCTCAATATATTAGCCTTGAGAAGGATAAAATAAGGGTTTTATAGTTGGGAGTGTTTATGAGCATGTCCCTTGTCAGAAGTTCTTGATTCAGTCAAATTGAGGACAAAGAAGAACATTGGAATGAGGTTCAGAGGTTTGTGAGAGATATTTCAACAATTTAATTTGCAAAAGTGGCATGATTAGGCCTTGGAGTAGCGATAACATTCCTAATTTGAACCTTTTGTTTCAAACTAACTAACCTTTCATCTTTGATATGTTTTGTATCCTCAAAAAAGGTTTTTGGATCTATGATCTTTTTGGGAAGAATTGATTTTTATTGGAGGTTATGTCTATTTTTCTTGTTCATAAGGGCTACTAGCATTAGGACAATTTATGTAAAATACATAATAGTTAGATGGGTTAGTAACCTTAGAGGTTGTTAAAGGATGTATCATGTCAAGTTTACATGTTTTAAGTTGTCTCCATGGTTTATGGAGTCTTTTGAGCCTTTGAGAGTTTGATTGGTGTTTTTTAACCTATGAAACCTAAGGTTCATTGTAGAGAGAAGTTAAGAGTATGTGAAGTATGGGAAGGACTATAGAGTTTTGAGCCCCACCTTTGCATCGAATCTAAAAAAGGATATATAGTGTGAATCAGTGGTGGTATTGTGTCAAAGAAGAAGTTTATGAGGTAGATTTTTGAAGATGAAGAATTGGTTTGCATACAGAGTTATAGTGGATCATACAGTAACATACAAAGAGAATATCAACATTCTAATCTATTGATGGTAACAGTAACAAAGATTAATTGTTGAACTATTTCAAGCATAGTTAGTTCATATTTTGTCAGTTATATTTTTATTGGTAGTTATTATTATTCATATCTAACAATAGTTATCCGGATCAATAGTGAGCCAACTAACACTGAGCCAGTTGCCTGCTATGAGAATAATTGATAGTGAGCCTATGTAAAATCACCTTAACCAAGGTTTCATTTCATGACAATTAGCTTCTTCCTGGTTTTTCCCAATTTGGGTTTCAACGTAACTTCTTGTGTTCTTTGTGTTGTTTCTTCTTCTCTTTCATATTTATATCTTTTATGAATGTTTGATGTGGTTAAATAACTGTAAGACCAGAATAAGGCATGAAAAGCATATCTAGGTAACCACAAACCCTAAACAATATTCTAACCTATCTAATCTAACATTAGAGCCATTGAAATAAGAATTTATAAATAATATGCTATGAACACATAAGAAATACCTTCAAATGATGGTCAAATGATCTCCTTTATTCTCCATAAAGGTGGATTATGTTTCTCTTTGACAATAACACAATTGCACAAAGAACTTGAAAGCACAAGTTGATAATTGGAATACTAGGAGATAGTGGTTGAACCTTGAAAGAGAGGAAAGCATCTCAATTAATAGAAAATGAGAAGCAATTAGGTGAATTAGAGTGCATAAATAAAATGCACAATAGGGGGAAAAGAAGGAAAGAATCTTGGAAGCATGATTAGGGGGAAATTGAATGAAGAAATATTGAAGATATTGAAGAGATATCATCAAGCACCTTGATAGGGATGTGAACCACAATTAAGGGATATGACAAATTAGGTGGGATTAGGAGGATTTAATCAATTAATAAATCAATATTCCTCACAAATCAAAATTAGTATTTATGAAATTATAAAATCCCATAAATTAGAATTAGGCAATTAATTAATTAAAAATTAATTAATTGTGAAGACTTAGGAAAAAGGGGAATAAATAAAGTCAATTTATTTATTCAATTAGGACATAGGGATAAACTATAGGTTATTCATCCCAAGAGGGTAGATTAGTGAATTATCGATCAAATTGAAGGTATTATTGTATAATTGAAATGATTTTGATAATATTGATAAGGATTAGGATTCTGAGGATTCTGGAATAGTTTAGGAAATCACAAGGCATCGATGAGCTTTGACAATGCGCTCGAATAATGTTGTTTGGAAATGATTGAATAGTGTCAATGAAATTTGATGGTGCCATAGGATTGAAATAGAAATTGGGAAAAAATCGATGAACTTGGAAAATCTTCCCAAAATAATAATGATCAGAAATAGAATCGATGATCTTTGTCAACACTATTGAATTGATAGTGATAGATTGATAAAAAAACATCGATGAACTTTGACAATGTTACCAAATAGATGATTAAAGGGATACAAAGTATCAATGAACATGGAAAATGATCCTAGAATGATGACAAGATTTATTGAATTTGGAAGAGGGTCTGATCGATTTGAGAATTGATTTAATTAGGCATCAGTGATCTTGGACAATGCCCCAGAATGGTTGGAATGAGTCCAAACAATTCTGAAAATGATTAGGAATAGAATAGAATAGATTTGAATTGATTTAGGATGACTTTGAATGGTTTAGGATCGAATAGGATCAATTTATGATTGAATAGGATCAGTTTAGGATTGATCAGATTTGATTTGGAAAATGATCAATTTGAGAGAGTAGAAATATTAGTAAATAATTGAACAATTTTGCAATATTCAATCATCGACGAAAGATACAATGTTTTTATATAATAAAGATCATATACGCAACATAGAGGAATAATTAGGTCGCAAAAAAATGTTTCAATTGTAATGCTAAAAATGTTAAAACATGTAGATTAGCAGGCTTGAACCATTTTTAGGTGTCTACAATAACATATCAGCTTTTAATATTATTGTTGTTTGTGTGTTTATCGACAAAGTAATTTTTTTATAAAGTGTGGTTGAATAACTGATTCACCCCCCTCTCATTTATTCATCCTATTAAACAATTTTTATTAGAGCTTGGTCCCTTGCAGATAGATCTTAACCGCTTGAGGGAGATCTTGAATGTTTGAACAATTAGAAGGAGGATACAACACTTAAAAAGATTGGAAAATCATGATGAGTGGCATTGCGAGTACCAAATTAGATAATGAAGAAATAATAGAGAATATGAAGGAAGAAAATGCATGCATCACAAATTTAAGAAATCAAATTAGGAAATTAAAAGCAAATAAAGAAGTAAGTCAGGAATTGAAGGATTCAAGAGATAAAGTTGCAGCTCTGGAAGGAACTAAAGGAATCAAAGGAAAGAGTAAAAGAGTTGGAAAAGAAGCTAAATGGAAAGATACATTCTCAGGAAGTTATCAAGGATGGGTTGAGAAATAAGATGAAAAGTGCTTGGATAGCCAGAGCAGAACTACAAATTGGAATAAAATAATGGAAAAAATCTAAAGAAAAATTCAAGGAGATTATCAAGAAGAGTTCAAAACAAAATGAGAAGCTAGAAATGGAATTGAAGAATTTGTGAATAGAAGCAGAAGTGTTTGAAAAATGTACTATTATGGATCATCTATTAGACATGTAGAAAGGTCACAAAGACAAACAAGGATTAGGGTTTACCGGTGAATTCTCAAATCATAAGGACAAAGGCATAGAGAATATAATTGAAGATGATGCAAAGGTTGAAGTGACAAGAAAGGTAAGAAATTAGAATACATCCACAAGAAGGCCTCTAGTAAGATAAGATAATTCACAAAGGAATTTAAATTTAAATTATTATTGTTATATTTTCAATAATTTTTGTCATATCGTAGTTGATTCTAAGGTAAGAAAGGATCAGGATGTTCAATGCTTTAATTGTGATAAGTTTGGTCATAAGGAAAGTGAATGCAAAATTAAAGTTTCAAATAAGGATAAGAAGAGTGCAATGAATGATATATTTCATGGGAATTGCTATGTATGTCATAACTATGGTCACAAGGCTAGTCAATGAAGATCTAAGATTCCGTTGATGAGAGTTGGTAGAAGGAATGTTAATTTTTTCAAGTGTGTTCAGAATAGTCATTAGGTGGACACATGTAGATTTGATGATGCACTGGTGAATATTGAGAGTGGTAATAATGTTTCATTTGAATCCCAAAAGAAAAATATGACATGGAAGAAGAAAGATGTTACTGGTGTGGAAAAACATGTGCTATTGGATCATGGTACTAGCTCTTCCAACAATTGAGTTGAATGCTTTGGCTCAGGGGGAGTTTTAACATGCCAAATCATACATCACCCCTTGTTCAAAGCTTTACCAGTTGCAAGTAACTTGTTTCTAGTAGGAAGGATAAGAATATTAATGATGACAATATGTTTTGGTGCATTGTATATTTGGATTACATCAGTGATATTTAAATTTTGGTGAGAATATAAATGATGTAATTTTGTGGCTTTTAAGGAAGAATTTTTGAATCATTTGGTACTGCGGCATGAAGAGAAAAATTGTAAATTGGTAGAGGGATTGAGAAAGAATACTTGTGAAGATATTATGGCACCGAAATTGGATGTTTGTAGTGTTAGTGCATGCACAACAAATAAAGTGAAGAAGGGTGATTTGAAGGAATTAGATCACAGTCGTATTAAGAAATAGGAATTTGGGTTACCTATGGAGGATATGCAAGGAATAAGAAATCTTGGGCTGGACATTTGTGGAGAGTTTCACTAGGGCGAGGATAAAAGATTCATCATGTTTGAGTTGAGAAAATTTAATAGTGAAAAATAGTACTAGGCAAACCATATGTGGTATCAAAGGACATAATTCGAGCAATTATTGGATTATGCAGCATCTTTGAGTTACCTGGGAATAAGTAAATTATCTATCAAGAGGTAGAATCTCTTACTAATATTTGTCAGGATCAACATGCATTTATAATCAATACACTATAGGATCTGATAATGAGGTATGTCACCTATGGTGTTTGTATAAGCTTTAGTTTCAAAATCATGATTGTTAAACCTCTGCATTAGATATGTATATTTCTCAATGCATTTAAACTAGGGAAAAATCAAGGTGTGGATTGTAGATATGAATGTTAGATATTAATAGCAGAGAAAGACCCTGATTCAGTGGTGATCATAAGTATTTCAACAAGGGGTTGAATAGAGATCTGTATTATGCTACATTGAAGTTGTATCAGACATATGGTAGATGTCATTTTCACAGCTCAAAAAAGTCTCAGATCATTATAGTGATATTTTGTACGACAGTGAACCTTCCTTAGGGTTGTAGCCTAAGGATTTTTATTTGAGCAGTGAGCCTAAGTGCATGTGCATTCCCCATTATTGTAAAAGGTTTATACTTATAACAAGGTATTTATCTATTGTGGTTAATCAGCCCCACTATGATTTTTCCCCTAACATGGTTTCCACAATAAAAATCTCTTTGTCAAGCACTATGGATGTATTTCTGGGTTTTGGATGCTTCTATATTTCATGATTTATCAATTATATTAGATATTAGTATTTAATGCTTGAACATTTTGAAGGGTTAGGGTTAGGGTTTTGAAGTTGAATTTTAAGAATAACTAATTTACCCCCCGCCCCCCCCTCCCTCTTATTTTTTTGTGCCATATTATCATCAACTGGTATCAAATATTTTCTCTCTTGGAGAAAACTTTAACAGCTTGAGGGGGATCGAAAATGGCATCTTATAGGAAGGAAAATCCTAGGTTTGAAGGCAGAAATTACGCCATATAGAAGGATCAAATGATTAATCACCTAAGATGCATTGGAGAAGTGTACTAGATATTCACTAAGACATAGTCCACTCCTCCTGCATATCTTTCTAGTTCTACTCTAGATGATAAGAAGATATTTGAGTACAACATTAGAGAAAATAGAAGCATTACTAAGTGCCCTATCAGATATTGAATATAAAAATGTGATGGAGTTAGAGATTCCTCATAATATATGGACACATATAGAGACTCTAACTGAAGGTTATGCACTTGTTAAGAAATTAAAGTTGAAAATATTGAAAGAATAGTATCAATATTAGAGAATGTCTAAGGATGAGAACATCAACTCTTACATTAAAAAGGTAAATGAACTAGTTTGTGGATTCAGATGTGTTGGTGGTACATTGGAAAAAGGATAAATTTTTTCAAAGGTACTGAGATCTCTACCCCCTACATGCAAAATAAAATTTTCTACTAATGAAGAGATTAGAACCTTTTCCCCAGTGACCAGAGATACATTGGTTGGTAATTTATCTACCTTTGAAATGAGTGAACTTTTGGTGACTCCCTTTGCAAAGTTGAATTTTATTTCAAAGCTACTATATCAAGAAGAGGCATGTGTAGATCGGACCAAGGTGAAGGATCTACAAGATGAGTATCAATATTTGAAAAGGAGATGGCATAAATTGAAGAAGAAGAAGAGCAAGATATTTAGGAATTGGAAGCACTAGTTGCAAAGAGACTATCAAAAGGATCTAGTAAGTACAAAGGGAAAATTGCTTTTAATTTTTTTTCTTGTAAAATATAGGACATTATGCCTCTAGATGTAGGAAGAGGTTTCCTAAGTATAAGTCTAATCAGTGTAAGTTTGAGAAAAAGTGTCATTATGTTGTTGATGATGAAAGATTCACTGATAATGAATCTAATAATACTAAGAGTGATGATGAACTTATTTTTGTTGCAATCCAAGAGGATGAACCTAAGTCTATAAATGTTATGTCATGTATTCCTACTATTGATGTTGATGAATATCTTATGTTTAAAGATGTTTTTGGTAATATGGTTAAAGAAGATCTATTTTTCTCAAATTTAAGGAGAGGACCTAGCTGCTCAATATGTCAAGAAAGATGAATGGGTCATTGATAGTTGTTTATCTCATCATATGATCAGTGACAAGATAAAATTTAGCAAATATGAGAAGTATAAAGGGTGTGTTGTTAAATGGGGAGACAAATCTGAAGGAATGATCAAAGGTAAATGTATCAGTTCCTTAGATGGTAAGAATACAACTGATGATGTGCTAGATATGTGGAAGAATTTTTTGGAAAGTGGACAAGGATGTAATAATATATGTTGTAACTTATGGAAACACTACTTACTGGTATGGTCACTTGGAGTATAGTTCAATTTTGGGTATCCGGCCATGAAAAATAACTAGGTCCACAAGCAGTCTCCTAGATACAGTTGCACAGATTTTCCTAGCGAGCATAGTATATGGTGAGTAAAGCCATGTGCAATTTTCTTAAGGTTTTATGGAGTGTCATTTGGCTTCAGTTATGGTCACTTCTATTTTGGAGTTTTATGGAGAGAGTTACATCATTTTCTTGGCATACGAAGACAATATAGTAGTAAAGTAGGGTATATGAAAGGTCGTAATGATTGAGGGAGTAACATATGGATTCTAGCAGTGTTGATTTGGATTTAGGTTGGGTCCTATCCCATCTTGATGGATTTGTGATCACCTATTTTTTATTTATTCTTAGTTAATGTGTTGGACACGTTTGGTGATGCACTTGTGAGCCAACTAGACATATTATGAGATTGGATATATAAGTGTAATCACCCTAATTTGTTCTACTCTAACAAGAGACCCTATTTTCCCTACGTGTGATCATACCTCTAATTATGTCAAGATAATTACTCAACTAATTGGCATAATTCATTTAAATTAATTTAATCTCCTAAAATCAAAGTGATTTCATCACTAACTCACATTAATTACATTGGTCTATTTAACTAAATAAAAACAATTATATACATAGCTAAGGTAATTAATTAAAAGGAATTAAATAAATCTATTAATTACAACTCCTCACTTACAAAATGGAAATTCAATCCATTAGCCAATAAGAGCTAAATCACTTGGATCACCAAATATTCAATCTCCACCTCTCTTCATAATCAATATTGACTTCTCATTCATCAAATTATTCTATAAAAGGAATGAGTTTTGAGCTCAATGGGCCCCTAATTTTAGAATTTCATTTGCAAACTTATGTTGTCCTAATTTATTAATGCTTTTTAGCTCAACATTCTTATAATTTCATAATCTTTCATTTGGAGCACTAAAATGAACTTTGCATTTACATTTAGCTTGCATTTTACTGAAATCTTCCATTCTAAGCTTGTATATGTCACTGATTTAGGCATAATATGAGGGCAATTATGATCTAGATTATACTCTTCTTAGATAGGAAGCAATATGTTGCTTTTAGTGATTTCTATGTGCTTTTCTCTTAATATTTCATGTTTTATTACTAATCTAATGACATATTGAAGTGTTAAGTTGCATCTTGTAGGTACAATAGATACACACACATTTGTAGCGCCCATCGTGGAGAAAATCCTTGGATTTACCCTTGTTTTAAAGTCTATTTTCACTCATTTTTGTTCTATGTTTTCAGGTACAGAGTCACATTTAGTGACCAAAGCTCACCTTTAGTTGCAAAGGCTTGCATTTGGGAAAGATAATCACATCTAGGATTTCAAAACTTGCATCCACTAAATCCCAGATCACATCCAGTGAAAGCTGGCATCAGGTAATTCTTACATTTCCTTTAGTTACAAAGGCTCATTTCTAGGATCCTTAATCACATACAAGATTTCTAGGATTGTATTCAGCAAATACAGCCGCATTTGGTTAGTTTATTTGAAAATTTAAAATTCTAACCACTAATCTGCTAACCACGACTATTTCTATGTTTTAAGTAGCCTAACACTTTCTTGTAGATTGTTGTCAGAAACTTTTTTGTTAAAAAGTTGGAAAGAAATTACTAATTCGTGGTTTGCAAGTTGCCAAAATGTTCAACTTAACTCATCTTTTTGCAAACTTTAAAACTTAAGTACATTTTCTTTCATTTGCTAAATTGATCAGAGGATTATGCTCTTTTCCTATAAGGAAAATCAAAAACTCAAAAGTCAATTTAACACTTGATAAGAATTTGGAGAAATGAAGAAGAAAATTGTCTAAAGTTGAAAGTAATTGAACAAGCAAACTCATTTAAATTGGGGAAATTGAACAAACAAAATTTTCTTACATGTTTTGTCAATTCTTACAATAGGCACTTAAAAACATATTTAAACACATTTCTTAGTCCAACTAGCAGATTTTCTCTTTTTCCCAAGCTGGAAGAATCAAAAACTTGTTATGGGAGATTGAGTTTTGAGTTATAAAATCAGAGGAAATGAACATGTTTGATGTTCTTATGGGAGAAAATAGCATGGAATAGGAGAGTATACTCTTCTTATTTTAAATAATTGGAAATCTAGACTCCTATGTTGCCAATCCTTTTTATTTTCTTTCAAAACATTAGAGGGCCTTCCAGTTGAGTAAAAAAACTCCCGAGAATGACCCAAGTAAGGACAGGTGTTTTGTCAACCCTATTAAGTATAACAATCCACAAGACAACTGAGAGGGGGGGGTGAATCAGTTGTAGTATAGATTATTAAACTTTAAACTTTATAAACCATATCAGCAAAAGTAAATGATAACATAGTAAATGCCAACACCATAACATAGTATTTGTTGTCGAGGAAACCCTGTTAAAGGTAAAACCCTGGTGGGAGTTAACACCCACAAATAATGTACTGAGAGTATAGTATTCCTATCAAAATATATTAGCCCTGTTAGGAGCTTGTTACAATATTACAGTACATAATCCCTATTAGGAGACAGACCCTATTAGGAGTCAAAGATAATAGTAGGCTCACTACCAAGGTACATTGCCTAAAGAAGTTTAAAGCCACCCTCAAGGATTTACAATCCGAATCAAGTGTATAAAGAAAATACACAATCTAGTGAACTATCTGATAGCAACTGTCTTTGCTTGGTCATTTCCAATGAAGTATAACAATCACCAACTCTGCTCTATATCCAGCAGTCAACAAGATTCACATCTTCCACACATCTCTATCCTTTTTTTCTCTACTACATCTTCTCCACTAGAAAAGATCATCAATATAGACCCTCTTACAATAATTCATTAGGTCGGCCAATTAAGATTTCCTAATACATAATTAACTAGGTCAGCCAATTAAGGTTTTCCATCATATAAATAATTACATAACCCCTTGCTAAGATACACATGGTACCTATAACAAGTAAAAATCAATTACAATCCATCACATATACTTCCAGAATACATGCCACAACTAACGTCACTGGTAACAAAAAAAAAATTGAAATCACCCCATTACTCTAATATATGTTGGTTGTCTACCAGTAAGATCACATCATCTAAAACATCTTTGCTAGAAAGATATACTAGAAACACAAAGACCTGCTATGTTTAGAATCACAGTTACAGTCCAGAAAACTAGTCTTCACCAAATCAACTGTAACATCCACAATATGTAACCTTCAGTCAAGCAACCTTAGGAATAACGTCACCACACATCCTTGTGCCAAAATCCAACTTCAATCATTCTGAGTCATCTGTATAGTGTTCGTACACTTCTTCCAGTCAAGTAGCCAATTTGTCTTCTCCACAGAAATATATGTTGACATCAATGACAAAACATGAGTATCAACAACATGATCAGTAACCAAAACTGATATCATCCAACAATCTCCCCCTTTGGAATTGATGGAAACATATGGGAAAATCCATATTCATCAACCCAAAAGTACTCCCTCTCAATACAATCTTCTCAATATCCTCAACACAAATCTCCAAAATAGTAGAGATTTTCACATAGATTCCTTCCGCCTTTGGCAACAATGGCAAAGGGTGCCATAACTCATCTGTATTATTTTGTAAGGTGTATCTTTCTCAAATCTTCATGTCCAAAAATTAGGTGCAAGATCACTCAAATGTACTCCATATTGTTCTCCTGTGATCACTCCCCCTAAGGAGTAGATCCATACATCAAGTCCAAAGAGTGATATAGCTCTGAAAACCACTGGACTGATGCACATCTGCATCAATTAATAACCACTAGGAGGGGCCACCTAAAGAAATAATAATTTTCCATTAGTATATGCAAGGAAAAACATGATAAAAAACATTATTTAATACTACACCAAAAGACAGGGTACAACACTACCCGACGCCAAGGTTGTTGATATTGCTAAATACAAAGCATCCCGACGCAACACTATTTAGTGTTAATTGATGACAGAAAAGACAAATTGATGCAATGCAAGGTAGGATAATCCCCGATGGAGATGTCCTAGCCCCCAGAAAATAACCACACAATGGAATATAAATAACAACACAGAGATTTATATCCACACAACGCAAATACTCATAATAGAATCATCATATTTTCATCCAACATGCCCGGCTGTAAGGCCTTCCGGGTTATGGCCAAATACAATGCAATTACAATAGAAAATCTGTAAGATATCGCAAGATCCAAACTAAACTCTAGCTATCCCAGATCCACACACTGGTAGGAACCCCCCAAGGAAGATCTAAACTTGTGCTTGCAAGCCTACCAAGCAATCCCCTTGTTTCCCAAGCCGCAGCCACTAGCTCTTCTCAAAACTCGCTTCTCTACCTCTTCCTCTTCTCTAGGATGGATGAATGAATGACTAAAGACTTCCCCCACAACCCCTAATTATACAAATCTAAGCCATAGGTTGGCCCTGAACATAAATTAAATACAAATACCAAAATTAAATGTCACAAGTCGGCCAACAACAACAATTAAATGCCCAAAATAGATGTCTTAGTAAAATTGTGATATATCCTAGCTCCAGATGAATTAGGACTCGTTCTTCAAATTGTAGGTAGAAATATAGGCCCTCTTCAATCCCTAAAATTTGTATCCTCTAACTCTTTGTGGAAAATTACTTATATGGCTTGTAATAGGCACCAAATTCCTAAGCAAGGCCGATCTCCTCCCGGTCCATGCCAAGCAACCAAGACCATGCCAAGTTCCATTA
>MU225400.1:1299027-1311468 GCA_018584345.1 Thuja plicata | reverse complement strand
ACCTCTTCCTCTTCTCTAGGATGGATGAATGAATGACTAAAGACTTCCCCCACAACCCCTACTTATACCAATCTAAGCCACAGGTCGGCCCTAAACATAAATTAAATACAAATACCAAAATTAAATGTCACAAGTCGGCCAACAACAACAATTAAATGCCCAAAATAGATGTCTTAGTAAAATCGTGATATCTCCTAGCTCCAGATGAATTAGGACTTGTGCTTCGAACCGTAGGTATAAATCTAGGCCCTCTTCAATCCCTAAAATTTGTATCCTCTAACTCTTTGTGGAAAATTACTTATATGGCTTGTAATAGGCACCAAATTCCTAAGCAAGGCCGATCTCCTCCCGGTCCATGCTAAGCAACCAAGACCATGCCAAGTTCCATTAAATACATCAAAACCAATTACCAAAGACCCAAGTAGGTCCACACAACTCTACCAAATTACTCACACATGAAAATAATTCCACACAACTCCATCAAATCTACCAAACATGCAGGATAGAAAACTACCCTGGGATGCTCCTACATCACAAATGAACCTGACAAGTAACCAAAAGTGCAACCCGATGAAACAGTCAAGAGTGGAACCCAACTGATCAAGGGAAGTCGACAAATAGTTCAAATAAGGAACACCAATAGACTTTTAGTTCACACCAACAATCAGATACCGAGAGTCAGTTACATCCCCAAAAAAGTGGATCTGACTTCCACGTCAGATAAATCACTGAAGTTTTATATTTAGCTTTTTGATTTTTTTTAAAAATCCATTACTTGAGGGAAAAGCAATGTAATTATTATCATTTTTAGCAGTCTAACTAATTTAAAACATGCAAACTAAAGGATCAAGGTCATGTTGTATACCTTGGATGTAGAGTTAACATTGTAATGCATGATTCTAGAATAGGTCAAAGAAATTGTATAAATAGATGCTCAAATCAATTGTGAACATGTTGTTCGATGATGATTGTAGCCTCTGAGAGAATCTAAGGTTCAGAAAAAAGAATTCATGTAGAAGCACAGACAAAGATCAAATTAGTTTTCAAGAACAAGAACCAAGGCTGCCGACAAGTAGGAAAAGGTATTAATCAATCACTATAGGTGATATTCATGCTCTATAAGATTTAATGGATCTATGATCAAAAATTATAGATTGCATACAGTCAGGCCATATATATTGTACACATTCTAACAAGTGTAGTACACGTAAGAAATCCTTTCAAGGAAGGTGGATTTAACAATCCTATTGTAAATCTCTTAACTGAGTGCACACTACATTAGTGTTGCTAAATCTCTTAACATAGTGGATCCTAAAAGGTCTCCACATTAATACTCCTAACAGGGTAGATCGTCAGAAGTGATTAAATTGTAAGCCTTAACCGGCTCCCTTCCAATCTGCAGATAGTGAAGTTTTTTTGGTGCCATCCCCACCACAGTTTTTACTTCCTAATAGGATTTTTATGCAATACCATATCTTTTGTTATGTGTCTATTAGTTTCATGAATGTTTCTATGAATTTTACATACAATTTATTTTATGAATTACTATTACATGCATAAGAAAGAACATCAAATCTGGTCGGTAATACAATAAAGATTGATTGCTAATGAAGTAAGGTGAAAAGTGTTAAAAGTTTTAGAGGTACTAATTCACCCCTCCCCTCTCAGTACTACTTCCCATTAATCCCAACAATTGGTATCAGAGATGGATCTCTTGATTTATTGAAAAGTTTAAATAATTAAGACAAATATCATACAATGGAGAAGTACAGACTTGATAAAAATATTGAGAATGAAAAGCTTGAAATTCAAATGTTCTATGAAGAGTATAAAGAAGCTAGAATAAACATGAGATAGTTGCTGGATGAAAGAAAGAATATGGCATCTCTCTTTAATGAGATAGATTATCATGAGGAAGAGATTCTAGATTTATTTGAGTCTTCAGGATCAACTACAAGCAAAGAATTAGACACATCAGAAGAAAGCATCACAAGCCTAACTAAAATCAATCTACATCTAGCTGGACAAGTCAAATCTTTGCAAATCAGTCAAGAGACACAGATGGTAAGGATGATTGATATCATGAATAATGCTAGGCAAGATGAACATGAAACAAAACTAGCTATTGATGATAGAAGAAAGATCACAAAAAAGATACAAGAAAAAGATTCTAAAATATAAAGACTTACATAGCATCACCATGAGATTACAAATCAGATTATTCTTATGAGTCAAGAAGAAAATAGAGTGAATATGGAACTCATTGAAAGAATATAGACTATCGGTGAACTAAGAGAAGAGAATGAAAAACTAAAGTGTGAGGTTAGAATTAAAGAAACAATATAATGACATGATTAAGAGAGCTTAAGAAAGTACAAAAAGGATGGATGAATTCTTGAATGCACAAAGAAGACCCAACAACAACATTGGACTAGGGTGCACCGAGCATGGAGAGTCATCAAATGAACCTAATCCAAAATATGCCTACATCAATCCTAGACCAAGGAATTTGACATGCAATCACTATGGAAAGAAAGGCCACACCTCAAATGTTTGCAGGAGTAAAGAAAAAGGTATTCCTAAATCCACATTTACATTCATAGGACACTGTTATAATTGTAGCAAGAAAGGACATAAAGCATATGAATGTAAATCAAAGGTGAAAGAACCAAAGAAGGAAAACTATATGGACAAGTATTGTCCCACATGAAAAATGAATGGGCACACATCTCTTGAATGCAAGAAGAAGAAAATTGAAGTATGGAAACCCAAAAATCAAGAAAATGCATATAAAATGAGCAGAGTCGGTAATTCATATGTTTGGGATTACAATACATGGATAAACTGCACATGTGGTAGATATGGTCACATTTCTACAAACTACATCAGAACATGGACCAAAAGGTCTAGAGGCTAGACCAACCCTGGAATGGCATGTTTGCACTATTATAAGGTTGGATATCTAAAGAAGGACTAGAGAGACCGAATAACAGAAACCACCACTTTTGCAAATGGGAACACCATTGAAGACATCAAGAAAATCAGAAAGCAAATGTGGAGGAAAGCTTCAACCATTAAGGAAGCTGGACCAACAACTATAGTTGGTGACACCTCATCCCATGGATCTAGTGACTTCACCACCCCCGCTTAAAATATGAACAAGTATGGAACTGCACTACACCAAGTCATATTTTGCATCAGTTCCATTATACAAATTGATAGATAGTAAAAATCTACATGAATAAAGATGCATATTATGTTACTTGTTACAATTATGAGAAAATAATCTCATCGGTAAATACATACTAAAAATCATCGGTGAACATAAAAGGATGAGTTCTCTACACTTACTAAGAATAGCCGATCAACACATAAAAAGGCTAATTCGCAAATGTAAACCAACACCCGTTGGTAAGGAATCAAAGTTACAATGCTGTATTGACACTACACCAAGATCCATCGGTGAAAGAAACAATCTTAACAACTATCCCGAGCATCCTGTCAACACTGAGAATGTTGTTTGACAGTTTAACCGACAAACTCCATCTTTGAACTGGCGAGTTGTTGAGCATTTATGACAGACGTAGGGAAAAATTCTATAAATACTTGATGGAAGCACTTCATTCTTCACACACAAATTGTGCAAATAGGGCAGAGTGAAAATAGAGTGAAAAGAGAGCAATTAGCAGAGCATCCTTGACTCGATCCAACACACTCCAAATGGTCACTCACAAGATACCCGGATTAAAGTAATTACCAAGCATATCAAGAACTTTGTTATTATTTTTGAAAAAGCCCTAAATTAGAAACATAATGGAAATGACTTCAAGAACAGCCAAATTGAAGAATGAAAAGAAGAATGTTGTTAAGTTAATCAAGAATAGCACTTGTGTGGAACCAAAATACAAGATATGTCCAGAGGTTGCCTCGCAGCCCGATGATTCTGGCGCATTCTCAAAAATTCCACCTAGGGTTTTGTTGATAGAAGATGTTAGATCGTATATCCACTGCAAGATCACTGAGATTGGTGATCTGGAGATAGATCAAGCTTATAAGAAGCTATGTGATGATCAAGGGAACCTAAAGGAAGAACAAAAGCACTTTCAAGTAAAAGGGATAAAAATGCCCTATATTTCTCAAGGGTTTTCAAAACTGACTGGATTCGGTTATTACTAAGAAAAATGCATGATCAAAAGTTATGGTTGGATGAACCCAAACAGATTACAAAGGATGTAATACATGATGTAATAGGCTACCCTATAACTGAAAAACCAAAATCTCTCAAGCATCCCTCTTGAACAGAAGTTGAGAAACTCACCAATGCTGTATGGGATAACTGAGGACTTAAGGTGAACACCATCACCAATGAGGAATTGAGGTTCAGTGCATGTGTCATAGGGTACAAAATATTTCAAGCTAGCAGGATAAACAACATAGCATCAACAAAAGTAAGCATAGCTTATAAGATTGTCATGAAAGGAATACAAATGGATCTATGTGAGATCCTACTGAAGCAACTTGATGAAAATATGACAACAATCAGGTCTGCCAAGAAAAACACATGTAAGTTTGGCTCGCTTATACTGTGTATATTATTTTATTTTTAAGAATACTTTCCTTCAATTGGAAAAGTGAAGTGGGACACCACCAAGCCAGTCACATTACAACTAAATTACCTTATCAAGTCACTAGGTGACAACTTTGATTTAGTGATGACTGAATACTTCTTTGATTTCAAGGAAAAGATGATAGAGAGAGTAAGGATCCGTGACCAATTAATTGAAAAGAATAAGGAAGAGATATGCTTTATGGTGGATCTAGATTTTACTCATATTAAGCTAGTTGTACCAAGGACAGCCTAGTTACCACCACTTGACTATGAGATAAACATAGATCACTGTTGAATGAACTAATTTACAGTAAGCAACAAAGATTTGGAACATATGAAGAGGCCAAGACTAAAATAAAAATGGGCCTAGTCATAAAGAAGACTATCAACAAGAAAAACAAGATGGTAAAGAATCTTGAGAAGTTTCTGTTGGTAAATGAGGAGGAGAAAGAACAAACATAGGACATCGAGGGACAGGAAGCCATCGGTGAAGAGGAAGATAAGAAAGAAGAAAATTTTGAAGCCACAGAGTCTGATGTGCCTCCACCTCCAACCAAGAAACCAAGGACTACAATAGCTTAGAGGAAAAGGAGCCAAACTACAAAGAAATATACTACACCTCTTAAGAAAAGTCAAGTGAGGACCTATAAGAGGAAGCATCAAATAGATAAGAAAACACCTACCAAAATGAGGAGAAGACTCATTAGAACCAAAGCCAACATTGAAGACTCAAAATAGGATGAGCCTAAAGAAGCTAAGAAGAGCTTAACCCCTCAAACAATTGATGAGATTGTTGATTCAATTGCTACAACAGGTACCATGACTGATAGGAAAATCAGACAATGGGTAAAACTAGAGCCTGAGGACCAAAATAAAATAGAAGATGCAATAATCAAGTCTATGGTTAGGTTCAAATATGTACCATTTGAGTTTGCTAACAAAATGCCCAAAGAACTGAGTGACATAATTTTGATGCGATGGTCTTATGCTTTGCACTCAGAAAAGGAAGCAAGGGAGAGGATACTTGTAACACTCATGCCTCCCGAATCCAAAATGGAAGAGATAAAATAAATTATGAAAAAGCATTCCAATAAATTTGTGGCAAAGATAAAATCCTACAACATGTTACAAGGGAAGCTCATAGAGCTTGACAACATGACATATGCTAAATGGAGAGAAATTCTTGATCTACCTGTAGAATCAACAAGCTGTGAGAATCCATTACTTCTCACCGAGACACCCCATATAGAGGAACAAAAAGAAAAAGCAAGTCTAGAGAACATTGATTTGGGTAATATGGAAGATATTGATCTCATTGACTTAGATAAAGTCATGGATGATCTTGAAATTCAAGATATTACTCACTATGATTCTGATAAGGATCCAAAGAAGGATGATGATGTAATATTCATATCTCTTAAGGATCAAGAAAAGAAACAAGCATTGAAGACACCAGGAAATAAGGACATGGATGTTGCTGATGAGACATGGCCAAACACTTCAATCATTAACATAACATGATTGGACCCTGCAGAAAAAATTCAAAAGGATGAAGATGTCACTGTTCAACAATCTCAACCTGACAAACAAGACACAACTACAGATGCAGCACAAGTGAGCACACTAAACAATATGCCAGTATTGATGAAGGCCATCAATTTGATAGAAGGAAAAGAAGAATCTACTGTAGATACAAGCATAACCAAAGACAAGGGTGATGCAGAAAGAAAAGGATACAAAAGATGAATCTAAAGATACAACTATAGAACAAGCTACTACCGATGATCATCAAGACAAGTCTACTGATCAAAATAAAGAAGGATAAAAAAAAGTAGAAGAGAAAAAGAAGAAGGAGAAGAGTGAATAAGAAAAGACATATGAGCCACAAAGACAAATAGAAGAGAAATCTATTGATACACCCAAGGTTGATGAAGAGACGTCTTCACCTAAATGACAAGTGAACACTGAGCATAAGGCACAAGAAGTTTCATCTACAAAGCCTTCATTGAGCACCTCAAAGAAAACAAATGAACTAGAAATGGTAGTTCATACATCTTCTTCTACACAAATCTCAAGGAAGAAACATAAGAGAAAGATAAAAAATATAGTCACTTTGGATGAAATAATTGAGATTCCAGTATGTGATCCTAGAACATTGGATCCTATTGAGTCAACAAAGTATGCTAGACTTTGTGAAAGGAAAGCTATCCAAGATAAGCTGAGAAAGGCCACGAAAGAATCAAAGGTACTTGATGTTGCAAAAAGAATCCTCCATAAAATTGTACCTAATACAAATTTTGATCAAACAACTCCCATTCTTAATCAATTAGTGGTTCTCACCAATGCTATCACATCTCAGAATATAGATGTTGAAAAGGCTATGGAAGCAAGACTTGAGAAGAAATTTGAATTCAATTTAGCAGAGAAAATAAGCCAAGAAGTGGCACTAAACAAGGTGAAGCTATCTGAATTGGTAAGCACATTAGACCCTATAATTTCAGAAGATGTAGCCTAAATTAAAAAATTGTGCATGTTGGATCAAATCACCAAGGAGTATACCGAAAAGATAGCACAAATTGATGCTGATCTTCAAGCTAGTGCACAAAGTCTCAGAAACACTGAAGATGCAATAAAATTGCATCATGACCACCTCAAGCAAGCTAGGAAGCTGAGATAGGATATTTAGATTGCAGAAACAAAGTTTAGAGATGAGTTGAATGAGCTTCAAGCTCAACTTTTACCAACTCTCACATTACTGAAAGACCATATGACATAGGCAAGAACACTTATTGCCACCCCAAAAATGTCTATCCTAGACAAAATTTATGATATGCATGCCAGGATTGCACTAGAGCACATGGCACCGGAAATCCTCAAAGAGAAATGGGAGAAAATGATGGAAGATATCAAGAACAGTCACTCCCACGTACTTGAGACTTTGTAAGCTGCACACTTTTGTCACATTTTTGACAACTTATAAGTTGTACATTTTTGTCATGATTATAAAAAAAGGGGGAAATGATATGTACAGTCAGTTATCTTATATCATTAAAAAGAGGAAAGGTTATGAAAAAAAGGGGAATGTATCATACAAAGGCAAGTATACATGTACATATACCTATACTATACCAATGCATATAGTTAGGGGGAGTCATATAATGACAAGGATATATACATGGTGTACATACTAAACACTTTAGTATTTTGCACATATTAGTTTTTGATACTAATGTCAAAGGGGGAGATTGAAGACATTATATTTTTCCATTAGCATATGCAAGGAAAAACATGATAAACACCGTCGATTAATACTACACCAAAAGATAGGGCACAACACTACCCGACGCCAAGGTAACCATATTTCTAAATACAAAGCATCCTGACGCAACACTATTTAGTGTTAACCGATGACAGAAAAGACAAAGGAACTCGACGAGTAACCAACAGTGCAACTCAATGAAATAGTCAAGAGTGGAACCCGACAGATCAAGGGAACCTGATGAGTAGTTCAAAGATGGAACACCAATAGACTTTCAGTTAAAACTGACAATCAGATACCAAGAGTTAGTTATATCTCAAAAAAAATGGAACTAACTTCCACGTCAGATAAATCACTGAAGTTTTATATTTAGCTTATTAATTTTTTTTAAATCCGTTACTTGAGGGAAAATAGATGTAATTATTATTGTTTTTATTAGTCTAACTAATTTAAAACATGCAAACTAAAGGATCAAGGTCAAGTTGTATACCTTGGATCTAGAGTTAACATTGTAATGCATGATTCTAGAATAGGTCAAATAACTTGTATAAATAGATGCTCAAATCAATTGTGAACATGTTGTTCGATGATGATTGTAGCCTCTGAGAGCATCTAAGGTTCAGACAAGAGAATTCATATGGAAGCATGTACAAAGATCAAAGCAGTTTTCAAGAATAAGAAATAAGGCTACTGACAAGCAGGAAAAGGTATTAATCAATCACTATAGGTGATATTCATACTCTGTAAGATTTAATGGATCTATGATCAGAAATTATAGATTGCATATAGCTAGGTCATACATATTGTACACATTCTAACAAGTGTAGTACACTTAAGAAATCCTTTCAAGGAAGGTGGATTTAACAATCCTATTGTAAATCTCTTAACCGAGTGCACACTACATCAGTGTTGCTAAATCTCTTAATAGAGTAGATCCTAACATGTCTCCATATTAATAATCCTAACAAGGTAGATCATCAGAAGTGATCAAATTGTAAGCCTTAACCGGCTCCCTTCCAATCTGTAGATAGTGAATTTTTGTGGGTACCATCCCCACCGTAGTTTTTACTTCCTAACACGAGTTTTATGTGATATCATATCTTGTGTTATGTGTCTATTACTTTCATGAATGTTTCTATGAATGTTACATACAATTTTTTTTATGAATTAATATTACATGCATCAGAAAGAACATCAGATTTGGTAGGTAATACAATAAAGATTGATTGCTAATGAAGTAAGGTAAAAAGTGTTAAAAGTTTTAGAGGTACTGATTCACTCCTCCCCTCTCAGTACTACTTCCCATTAATCCCAACACCACCACCCCAAGCATGCCTCTAAGATATTCAAAAGCATATTTTGGAAAAGATTTGGTAAATATATTTTCTATTTGTTCCTTTGTGCTAATGTATTTGAGTCTAATTTATTTACTTTCTACCTTCTCCCTCAAGAAATGATAATTAATAGAAATATTCTTAGTTTTTGAATGCATTACAGGATTCTTTGACATGTTTACTGTGCTAGTGTTATCACAATGAATAACCAATGGCTCATTGAGAGTTATTCTGATGTTTTCCAAAAAAAATTTCATCCAAACAACTTGTGTGCAATTTATTGCAGCAGCAACATATTCTAACTCAGCAGTAGATTGAGCAATATAGTTATGCTTCTTGCTCAACCAAGAAACCATCCTTTTCTCAAGGAAAAATGCACCACCACTTGTACTCTTCCTATCATCCACATTACCTGCACAATCAGCATCATTAAAAGCCTGCAATGTAAAATCATCAGATTTTTCATACCATAATCCATATTCTATTGTCCCTTTCAAATATCTGAAAATTCTTTTAACAACAACAAAATGTGTTTCTTTAGGATTTGCCTGATACCTAGCCACAATTCCAACTACATTGGTAATATCTGGTCTAGTGTGTGTTAGATATTGTAGACCTCTAATCATCGATCTGTACTTAGTCTGAACAACACTTTGAGTCTTATCACTATTAGTCAGTTTGTTTCCTGTCACCATAGGTGTTCCAACAGGTTTACAATCTTCCATTCCAAACTTTTTCAACATTTCTTTAAGATACTTGGTCTGAGATACAAAAATGCCATTCTTACTCTGAATAATTTGCAAACCAAGAAAAAATTTCATCTCACCAATCATTGACATTTCAAATTCATTTTCCATTTCTTTAACAAACTTCTTACTCATCTTATCATTGCCTCCAAAAATGATATCATCAACAAAAACTTCTATAATCAAGATTCCATCTTCTTCAGTTCTTAAGTATAAATTACTATCTACATTACATTTCCTAAAACCAAGACGAAGTAGATATTTTTCTAGTCTTGCATACCATGCCCTTGGTGCTTGTTTCGGTCCATATAGTGCTTTCTTTAGTCTTCAAACCATGTTTTCATCATCTGTCAAAGGAAAATCATCAAGTTGCTCAATGTAAACTTCTTCTTCTAAATTACCATTCAAGAATGTTGACTTCACATCCATCTGATAAACCTTAAAGTCTTTATGTGCAACATAAGCAAGGAATAATCTCACAACTTCCAATCTAGCAACAAGAGAAATTTTTTCTTCATAGTCTATACTTTCTTGTTGTGAGAAGCCTTTACATACCAGTCTAGCCTTGTTTCTTACTACTGTTCCTTCCTCATCCTTCTTGTTTTTGAAAATCCATTTAGTGCCAATCATATTTTTTTTCTTAGGTATTGGAGCCAATTCCCAAGTATTATTTTTCTTTATTTGTTCTAGTTCTTCCATAGCTTTAGTCCAAGATCCATCTCTACATGCTTTATCAGTAGTCTTTGGCTCAACTTGAGAAATCAAACAAATTTCATCTCTAACTCTAGATCTAGTCATCATGCCTTTGGTTGCATCACCAATAATTTGATCTTCAGGATGGTTCTTCTTAACATACCTTGGTGTCTTCAATGTCTCAGTAGCTTCATTATGTTCATCTTCAATCTCATCCTCAATCATCAAAGATTCTTTAGGTTCAATAGTAACCTCTTTTGTTTGTGTAATCTGAACACAATCATATATCATTTCCCTGAATCTGAAACTTTTCATCTATCCTCACATTGGTGCTTTCAATCAATTTCCTCAATCTCAGATTGAAACATTTATAAGATTTACTCTTAGTGGAATAACCAAGAATGATTCTATCATCACTTCTAGCATCAAACTTTCCTATCTCATCATCTCTCTTGATATAATATTTCCTTCCAAACATTCTAAAATATTTCACAGTAGGTGTATGATTAAACCATAATTCATAAGAAATTTTATTTCTACCTTCTATAATCTAAAATTTGTTTAGTGTGTACACAGCAGTTCCGACTGCTTCTCTCCAGTGAACATGTGACACATTTCCTTCCAACAACATAGTCCTTGCAACATCTAATAGAGTTCTATTTCTTCACTCTGCTATCCCATTATGTTGTGGATTTCTAGGGGCTGAAGTCTATCTGTGTATTCCATTTTCTTCACAGTATGCATTAAAAATCTCTGATGTAAACCCTCCTCCTCTGTCTGATCCCAAACACTTCAACTTTAAACTAGATTCATTCTCAAATTTTATTTTGAATAAATTGAACTTGTTAAATTCTTCATATTTCTCTCTTAAATATGTAACCCACATAATTCTATAAAATTCATCAAAAAAAAGTATAAATTACCTTTCACCATAGTATGATCTTGTTCATGTAGGACCACACTGATTTGTATGTACCAGATCAAACTTTTCTTTTTTTGAATAAGCTTTGCTTTTAAAAGTGCTTCTATTCTACTTCCCCATTACACATTTTCTACACATAGTGTTAGATGGCTTTACAATCTTAGGTAGATCTCTTATTGCATTAGTTGTACTTGCCTTCAAAATGTTATCAAAGTTAACATGACAAAATCTTATGTGCCATAACCAACTATCATCAACCTTAAAAATAAAACAAGAAGCTTCAGATGTGTTCAATTCAAATACATTACCTTTGGCTCTAGTACCAGATGTGATCAGGTCTCCTATTTTACTCTTGATAGAACATTTCCCATTAATGAAGTTCAATTGATAACCCTTGTCCACTAGTTATCCAAAAATCAACAAATTATGCTTAAGTCCATTAATAAGTAATACATTGTCAGTGTTAGTCTTTCCATCCAAAGAGATAGATCTAACTCCAATAATAAGCTTAGGAGTATTTTCATCAAATCTAACAACACCTCCATCATGGCTTTTCAAACTCACAAACTTGTTTTTATCTCCAATCATATGATGTGAACAACCATTGTCTATAACCCATTTAGATTTCTTTTCAACTTGAGATACTAAATCTTTTTCCTCATGCATAGGTACATCATCCTTAATAGAAATAAATCCAATTTCATCATAGTCACCATCATCATCATCATCTGATATACCCTTACTAGCATAGTAACATTCCTTGTCTTTTGAATATTTAGACTTGAAAAACTTAGGTTTGTGCTTTGGAACTCTTGTAGGACATCTAGATGCAAAATGACCAATCTTGTTACATGAAAAACATTTCAAAGGTAATTTTC
>MU225400.1:1285171-1298950 GCA_018584345.1 Thuja plicata | reverse complement strand
GTGCTTGCATTTCTAGATAAGGTATTTTTGTTCTTGTGCATGGTTTCCTTGAATGTTCACTCAAATTTAGGTAAAGTGTCTCCCAATTTAGCAACCTAAAAATTAGTTAGTTTTCCAATCAACATTTCTCTGGTGAAGTTTGGTGTCAAAGGTATAATTTCATCTATAGCTTGTACTATGGTTTTGTATATAAGTGTCAAAGATCTGAGTATCTTTGCAATATCTTCTTCCTCACTATAAGTTCCTCCAGAGTTTCTAATTCCAATAACCACTTCAGGAATTCTCTATGCATATGCCCTAATGTTCTCATCTTCTTTCATCTTCAGTTATTCCATCTTTGTCTTCTAGTTCTGTAACTTTGCTTTCGTTGTAAACTTGTCTCCAACATATAATGCTTCCATTCTTATCCATATCTCCTGTGTAGAGTCCAAGTCTTTTACTTCACTAAATTATCCTTCTAAAAGAGAGTTGATCAAGGATTCCCTTGCAACCATATTGCATGAAAATAACTTCTTCTGATCTTCAAAAGCCTTTTCTAACTCATCCTCAGTCGCTATCGTTTCATTCTTCTTGGTGATCATCCAGTAATCAATTCTCAGATACAAAAAATGTTTTCTCATATTGTTCTTCCAACTGTCAGAGTTTTTAGGATCAAACTTTGGACCATCCTTCTTGTAGTAAGTCATCTTCAGGATCACCTCAAGCTGTTAAACTTTCTCTCTAAGGACCAGTAGCTCTGATACTAATTGTTAGGAATAACATTCCACAAGACAACTTAGAGGGGGGGGGGGGGGGAATCAGNGGGGGGGGGGGGGTGAATCAGTTGTAGTATAGATTATTAAACTTTAAAATTTATAAACCATATCAGTAAAAGTAAATGATAACATAGTAAATGAAAACACCATAACACAATAATTGTTGTCAAGGAAATCATGTTAAAGGTAAAACCCCGATGGGAATTAACACCCACAAATAATGTACTCAGAGTATAGTATCCTTGTCCAAAGATATTAGCCTTGTTAGGAGCTTGTTACAATATTGCAATACATAGTCCCTGTTAGGAGATAGACCCTGTTAGGATACAAAGAAAATAGTAGGCTCACTTCCAAGGCACACTTCCCAAAGATGGTTAAAGCCACCCTCAAGGATTTACAATCTGAATCAAGTGTATAAAGAAAATACACAATCTAGTGAACTGTCTGATAGCAACTGTCTTTGTTTGGTCAGTTCCAATGAAGTATAAAAATCATCAAATTTTCTCTATATCCAGTAGCCAAAAATTTTCACAGCTTCCACACATCTCTATCCTCTTTTTCTCTGCCACATCTTCTCCACTAGAAAAGAACATGCATATATACCCTCTTACAATAATTCATTAGGTCGGCCAATTAAGCTTTCCTATTACATAATTAACTAGGTTGGCCAATTAAGGGTTTCCATCATACAAATAATTACATAACCCCTTTCTAAGATACACACAGTACCTATAATAATTAAACATCAATTACAATCCATCACATATACTTCTAGATCCGCAATCCACACCCATAATTAATTTCACACGCTACATGTTTGAAGTCGGCCAGTAAATAGGTCTTCTCCATAATACATGCCACAGCTAACGTCACCAATAAAAAAACAACAATCAAAATCAACCCATTACTCTAATATATGTTAGTTGTCCACCAGTAATCTTGCATCATCTAAAATATCTTTTCTAGAAAGATATGCTAGAAACACAGAGATCTACTCTGTCCAGAATCACAGTTATAGTCCAAAAAACCAGTCTTCACCAAATCAACTATAACATACACAATATGTAACCTTCAGTGAAGAGACCTTAGGAATAAGGTTAGTACACATCCTTCTGCTAAAATCCAACTTTGATCATTTTGAATCATCCGTATAGTGTGCGTACACTTCTTCCAGTCAAGTAGCCAGTCTGTCTTCTGCACATAAATATATATTGACATCTGTGACAAAACATGAGTATCAACAACATGATTAGCAACCAAAACTGATATCATCCAACAAACCCTTCCAAATCACTATAATCAATAAGCTTCCTTGTAGGCCAAAGCCTGGGAAGACATAGTCAGTTTTGTTCTTGGAGTTTCGACATCATTCCTTGAACATGCTTAAGTTTGTGTAGAGTGGAGCCGCATAAATCTTTCTTGCAAGACTACACACATTTGAGTACTCATAGGGCTATACACCTTAATTTTTTTTGTGCAATTCTAAGGGGGATGATTGAAAATGAATTCCCATAATTAAACACCACTTGTAGTAAAAAACAACCTGGTTTATCTCCGAAAGGGTGATAATCTTTGTGCAAGGTAAATAGTAATTGCCCCAAGATACTCATCATTTCATGGCCTCAACTATGTTTGGAGTTGGCTAATACGACATGATGACTAGATCCATTATGTGCTTGGTGATATATGTATTCTAATTAGCATGTGAGTGTGTACCTGAGTCTACGAGAAAATATTTTCACTCTATGCCTAGAATCTAGGGAATAGGGTTGTGTTTTTGTAACCTTAATGAACATTGCTTGATGTATCGTAAAAACTCACTAAGAAGATAAAATCATCAAAACAAGAAAAAAATTTCAATCCCTGACATACATGTTGTTCAATACCTCTCTAGAAAGTATCAGATAAACCCTTTTATAAAAACAAATTCATGTATTTCGAGACAAAGTGACATCAAAATTGCAAAACTATCAGAGGCTTGCATCTGGTCAGTTTTAGAACGCATTTGGTTAAATAGGCTCGCATTTAGGAAACTTTTTTTCATTTAGTAAATCCTAACTCACATGTGGGAAATAGGATCACATTTTTTCTGCATAAGCTCTCATCCTGTATTTTAAAGCTCACATTTGGGGAGTCACATCTAGGATAGTGGGTACTTGCACATGTGTCACTCACAAAAACTCAATATTTTTGGATACCCTTTTGGCTCTTCAGTCTAGTAATATTTCCCTTGTTGGTACACATGTCACTATTTCACAACTTGTTTAGAATTCTACCTTGCATGTCCTTTTGGATTCTCACAATTGGTCCCAAAACATGTGGTCTTTTCACTTATTGAAACCTCTTGATTCCCAGCTCACTATCAGGGAATTATAACCCTCTAACACTAGAGTTACTTACTCAAAATAAACACAAACACTCTTTCACTACTTCGACACACCTATTTGGATAATTTGACATCCTATTGACATAATTGGAAAACCTTTGATGAAGTTGAGACTAAGCTTTCATGGTTAACATAAGACGTAATCAATACCTTTCTTACGACTTAGAGAGACCTCCTAGATTACTCAAGTTTCAACAAGGAGAGACATCTTGCAATCCCCTATTTGATCAAAGCTCACCCAAAATGGAAGCACCTCATCAAGGATGGAGTGCAGCTTTTGATGAATCTTGTGAAGAACATGACGATCGAGAAAGACATGAAGAAGAAAAAAATCATGGTCATCCTTTTTTTTTATTCTGATAGTGAGGAAGACATAATGGAAGAGGAGTATAACAAGCTCAAACAAATTAGAAAGTTCCTAAAGACCTTGGAAAAGATCATTGGTGAAGACAAAGAGAAATACTTCCTATACTTGGCTTCTCTTGGAGTCAAACTTCCCAAAGACTATGATGTTGAGAGACTAAATGAAAAGGAGGTACAAACACCTATTTCAATCCTCACAAATCAATTAACCTTAATGCAAATGGAACTTGTGACACTCAAGAAAGAAAATATCAAACTTATGAAAAAATACTCTTTGGAACACATATGAACATTTCCTTTTGATAAGAGTATAAACATGGTTCTGTTTCCTCCTAACATGGAAAGACACAAATACAATAATTAAATGGGAGAAATAGATCCATATGACCATGTTAGAGAATTTTTCACTCTAAGCATAGAGTACATTCATGAACCTACTTACCTAATGAGGCTATTTCTAGGAAATCTAGGCAGAAATTATATGGAATGGTTCTCCAAACTCACACCAAGTGTGCAATCTTTTGAGGAGTTAATCCAACAATTTTTCCAACATTACTCCCACAACATACAAAATAACATAACCATGATGGATATTTGTAACATGAAACAAAGAGTGGGTGAATCCTTTACACACTTTTTACAAATATGGAGTATAATCTTTGCAAGATACTCAAGAGAAATACCCGAATTTGAAAAGATGGAAATCTTTATCAACAACTTGGTACCCAAAATGAACTACACTTTACAAATGCAAGAGTCACCTAATTTTGATAGAATGATCAAGATAGATTTTTGTGTCGAAGACGTCATGGTCAAGAAAGGTGAAATCACACTCTAAAGTGACAATAAATCTAACAACTACAACAATAAACCTAAATGGTGGAACAAGAATAAGAATGTTGTTAGTGATGGAGGGGTAGAAGAATCCAAAGCAAATGCTAAACCAACGGTGTTCAATCTAAAAAATAGCTTACAAGCAAGAAAATAAGCTAAGATAATAACCACAATACCAAGAGAAAACAATTATACCAACAAGAGTAAACCATGGATGTCTAGACCTAAAAGAACATTTACTCCATTCGAAGAACCTCTTGACACAGTTTTAAAGACTCTCTTGGATAATAAAGTCCTCACAATACTGGATTCAAAACCATGGGAAGCAGAAGTTAAACCAAGATGGTGGAATGACAATGTCTATTGTGTTTTTCATAAGAACAAAGGACATAATACTAAAGATTGTGTTAAGCTCAAACACATTATACAAGACCTCATTGAGGAAGGAAAAATCAAAGTGGAAGGACATACCACTAATGAAGATGACACAACATATAACAAAGCATTCCCTAACTATGAAAAAGGGGGAGCTTCTAAAGGATAAGGAAATTAAGTCAATTACACCTACTCTCATAACAATAATGTGATCAATATGTTGGACATAAAAAGTGAATCAATCAATGTGATCACTATCAAAGGTTCCAAATATTAATCAACTCATTCAAACATGGTAAATAGAAGCCAAGAACAAGTCATGATCAAATGAGTTAAATCCTCATCTAAGAAAGTGACATCCTCTAAAACACCTATTGTCACAATTCCTAAACCAATAGTGAAAAGACAAATAGTTACTTTACCATTTGCAAACTAAAACTTGGTAGACTAATTGCAAAGGACCTCAGCTCAAATTTATTTATTTGAGTTATTAAAGATCTCTTTAGTGCATAGGGAAGTTCTTGAACAAGCCCTACATTCTACAAATGTTCTAAAAGACATTGGTGTAGACAAGTTCTAGGCAATGGTCAATCACATATCAGGTCCACATTACCTCTCCTTTTCATAAGAAGATGACAAGTCCTTGACTCATCCACATAACCAACCCCTTCACATTGAAGTCTTGATTCACAAATCTCATGTAAAACATGTATTGATAAATGGAGGTGCAAGGTTTAACATATGTACTCTCAGTCTAATTAATAAATTGAGTCTTTTAGAACAAACAATTGATTCAAGAAGTAAGATAACCATCGAGGTTTATGATGAAGAAGAAAGACCATCCAAAGGACTCATTGTTTTACCAATTATAATGGGACCAATTGAACATAATGTGATTTTTCAAGTTCTTGATCTACCATTGGCCTACAACATATTACTAGGGAGACCATGGATACATGAAATGCAAGTAGTACCATCTACTTACCATCAATGCATTAAATTCTCACATAATGGGGTGGAAGTGACAATTCCTATAGATTCAAGATACATTTGCAAAAATGTTTAAGTAGACAGTATGGTTCCTCACAATAAGGAAGTCCCACAAGAATCCACACCTGAAACCTCTAAATATATGGTGATGAGAAGCTTTGGAAAGACACTAAAACTTGAAGAAACTAGCATGGGGGAATATAAACTAGACATGATGCCATCATTGGCTAATATTCCTGTATCTCCAAGATCTTATTGGAAACCTTCCTTGTCTTTCACACCTACTGCATCAAAAGAACAAGATATTCACAAACCAACTGATATGGTTAGAGACTCTACTTCTCAAGAGGATGAAAAAGAAGATAAAGAGGTTTTGGCTTGGATTTATAAAGGAGAACAAAGAGAAAATGAGGTAAAATATGTGGAGATATCCCCAATAAAGTATCGAAAAGGATATGATCTTCTCAAAAAAATGGGATACAAAGGGAAGGGACCTTTAGGAGATAAAGGAAAAGGAATCATTGAACCTATATGGATGGAATTCAGAGACACCAAAGACAAAATGAGATTAGGTTTCAACAACAATTCATAACACCCTACTTCAAGAGATGGTCCAATCTTTGATGAAGATGGAGAAGAAGAAACATAACTTGAACCATGGACATATGAAATATTACTACACATTTGTACTGTGGATCCCAAATATCAAGGAGAAAGATATGTACCTACCTTTGTAGCACAACTAGAGCATCATGTTCCTTTTTTGTCACAGACTGATGTCCAAGAAGTAGAAGAAGAAGAAGAAGACTCTCTAGAAGTCCAACAGATAGAAGAAACTCATGAAGAAATACCCCAATAACAAGATGTACATCCTTACTGGGGAAATTAGTGACAATTTCACATGTACTAGACTTACCACACTTTTATCTACAAATGGCTAATAAGGTACATCTGGTAACCATTTCTGAGTTCTTAAACAGATCTGATGACGAAATAATAGATTCACATGATTATGAATGGGATCACATGTATGATGCTACCATGAACATTGAGGTAGATGTGATTCATAAATTTGCACCTCCATGGGAGAGAGGATAAATTTCTAACACTTTTTGTAACATTGTTTTTGTTCCAGAATCAGATGAGATACCATTACCCAGGATTGTTGATGGAAATACTAGTGCTTTACTAGGTCTAGAGGACATTCAAAGGATACAAGATATGAGTTTCAATCTGATGAGAGAAGAAGAAGAAAGATCAATTAATGAGTCACTAGAGTTAGATCCACATATTACTAACAATGACCCTAATAATGATGATTTGAATCTTAATGATCTAAATGCTATCGAAGCAAACATAACGGAACATGTCTTGTCGATTAATGGTCTTGACACTGACGCAATGTTGTCCTTACCAAACTCCAAATCATTATCCTTGATAAAACCTGACCTTATTGATTGGACCAATTTAGACCCTACTCCTATCATGAACTTTCCTAATGATTATACTTTGGCTTGTTATCTAAATGCTTGTGAACCCTATCCTTCTTCCACCAGTGCAAGGAGAGTGAACATTATAGAGGAGGATATCAAGTTTCTTAGTCACAAATTGAAAAATAAAATGAGACAAAGAAATGATGATAAAAACCATGTTGTGGGAGTATCAGATTCTAAAATAGTAAAAAAAAAGACGTATTTGATGGTGAAAACCTCTTAGAGGTGCCAAAAGATGAGATTATTGATATCCTCCCTGAGCACTTTCAAGAAAGATCTTCAGTTTTGATAGAACCAACACAACCAGTTAACTTGGGAACAACATAAGCTCCTCAATTTTTTCACCTGGCACAATCCTTATTGGAAGAAGAAAATATATAGTTTACTAAATTCCTCAAAGAGAATAAGATTAACTTTGCATGTTCTTACATTGATATTCTTGGACTCGATCCTAAGTTAATAATGCATCACTTATCTATAGCTCCTGGAATTAAACCCGTGAAAAAAAAACTAAGAAAGATGCATCCACATGTGACATTATTGGTCAAAGAAGAGCTGGAAAACTATTAAAATATGGATTCATAAGAGTCATCGCTTATGCAATATAGATTTATAATGTGGTACCAATTTCTAAAATAGATAAATCTATCAGGATTTGCACATACTTTAGGGACTTAAACAAAGCTTGTCCTAAAGATGATTTCCCATTGCCAAATTTTGATATGATTATAGATCTCACAATAGGCTATCAAATGTATTCAATCATGTATGGATTCTCAAGCTATAACCAAATAAATATTGCTCATGAGGACCAAGAAAAGACAACATTTACATGCATATGGGGAACATTTTTCTGGAATGTTATGCCATTTGGGCTAAAGAACATTGGAGCTACATATCAACGAGCTATGGAAAAAATCTTCCATGATATGATACACAAAAACATGAAGGAATATTTGGATGATACATTATCCAAGTCAACAATAAGAACAACTCACATTGAAGACTTGAGAAAAATACTAGATTGAATGGAGCAATTTCAACTAAGGCTTAATCCAAAGAAATGTGCATTTTGAGTCCAATCAAGGAAAATCTTAGGGTTTATTGTATCAGCTAAAGGAATTGAGGTGGACCCCAAAAAGATAAAATCTATAATGGAAATGTCACCTCCTCGCAATATCAGTCAAATGGGGACACTTCAAGGAAGACTTTAGTCCATTAGGAGATTCATGTCCCAACTACTAGCAGATAAAGCACAACCTTTCACAAAATTTCTACATAAAGGTGTTACTTTCAAATAGGATGAGAATCGTTAAAACAAATTCAAAGAATTAAAATATTACTTGGCTACTCCTCCTATTCTCATGGTGCCTATTCATGGAAAACCATTACTACTCTATATCTCAGCTATGGCTACATCGCTTGGAGTATTTTTAGCACAAGAGGATGAAAAAAAAGAAGGAAAGAGCTATGTATTATATCAAAAAGACATTGGTGTCTTATGAAATCAACTACAATATCATTGAAAAATCTTTCTTAGCAGTTTTGTTTGCATCCCAAAAGTTGAGACACTACATGCTCTCGCATACAATGAAACTTATTACAAAAATAGACCCTCTCAAATATATTTTGAGTAAAACAACATTGACAGGAAGACTAGGAAAATGGGTCTTGATCCTAAGTGAATTTGATATTGATTATGTAGACAGAAGGGCTATCAAAGGACAAGTCCTAGCAGATCAACTAGCTGATTCACCATTACAAGATAATGCACCTTTGATAATTAAATTTCTAGATGAGACAATCATGCAGTTAACTAAATATTCGTGGAAGATGTATTTTGATGATTCTTTCACACAACAAGGATCTAGAGAAGGGGTATTATTTATTACTCCTCAAGGCTACAAGATACCTAAGGTGTATAAACTATTATTTCCATGCACAAATAATATATTAGAATATGAAGCATTGGTGAACGGAGTCAAGCTTGCTATAGAATGGAAAATCATAGAGTTATATGTGTATGGTGAATCTTATCTCATTATCAATCAAGTTACTGGTGATAACCAGAAAAAATATGAGAAAAAGATGCCTTACAAATAGCTAGTAGAAGATTTTAAAAAATACTTTGTCTTCATCACATTCTAACAAATTCCAAGAATGGAAAACAAAGCTGCAGATAATATGGCTACACTAGCATCGATGTTACAACTGGAAGAACACCAATTCTTCTATGACTTCTTGGTGGAATAATTATCCTTTCCATCCTTTGATACACTTAAATCCCAAGTGATTTGTGCCTTAAATGCCAAAGACCAATCCCAATATGCCAAAATAATTTCTTATCTTACTGATCAAACCATACCTAATGGCTTATCTAGGAATGAAAATGATCTTAAATTAGGAGAGCATCACATTATGTCCTCATCACTACTAACTTATATAGATGAGGTCTTGACGATATAATTCTTAGGTGTTTAGAACAAGAAGAGTTTGATCACGCATAAAAAGAGGCTCACAAAGGTGTATGTGGATCGCACTTGAATGACTTTTCATTAACTACGAAACTATGAAGATTTGGATTCTATTGGATTAAAATGAAAAATGATGTCATGCAATTTTATAAAACATGTCATAAATGTCAAACACATGGAAACCTTATCCATGCTCCAGCTAGAGAAATCATACCTTTTATAACACATTGGCCATTTTAGGAATGGGCCTTTGATCTCATTGGACAGATCTATCCCAATTCTTTAAGTGGAAACAAGTACATGATTATGACCATTGATTATTTCACTAAGTGGGTCAAGGTCATGCCATTGATCAAAGCCACTGGCAAAAAAGTTGCTATTTTCATCTTGAGCTACATCATTTGTAGGTATCGGATACCCATTTATATTGTAATAGACAATGGGGGTCAGTTCAGAAACCAAGATATCGAGGACCTTTGTACATAGTTTCATATCACTCAGCATTTTTCTTCAATCCATCATCCTCAAGGTAATGGAAAAGTTGAAGCTTCAAACAAGAACATTCTAAAAATCTTACATAGAACTATGAGTAAGTCTGGCTGAGACTGGCATTTGCAACTAAATCTGGCACTATGGGCGTACATAACAAGTATCTAAACACCAATAGGAGCCATGCTATTTTATCTAGTCTATGGCACCAAAGTAGTGCTACTTATTGAAGTATAAATTCCATTCTTGTGAGTATCTCTCCAAGGTCTTGTTACAGATGAACAATACTGCATTGATAGGGTTCAAGCATTAGAACTACTAGATGAGAATAGACAACAAGTGTTTGATCATCTCAAAGTGTACTAGAGAAGAATGTCAAAAGGGTACAACAAGAAGGTAAAACCATAAAAATTTTAAGTGGGTGATCTCATTCTAAGAGAGAATCCTCAAAATCAGCCAAACAGAGAACAATAGGGTAAGTTTGAACCCGATTTGTGGGGGCCTTTTGTTATTACTGTAACTTTTGGGACTAGAGCTTATCAATTAGCTACACCTGAGGGAGATGTTCTTCCTGATCCCATCAATACTCTACACTTAAAGAGGTTCTATGCTTGATATATGGATGACAGAGCTATGCAGTGGAAATAGTTCTCAGAAAATACCAAAAAAATTAGAAAATTGATCTAGAAGAAATCCAAAAAAGGGGAAAAAGTCCCAAAAAAAAGGTATCCTTGGTCAAAACCTGGCAAACAGGTGCCTTGATACTAACAAAAAAAAATAAAAAAGAACAAAAAAAATGAAAAAGAGAAAAGTGCCTTGGCGAAAACCTGGCAAATAGGCATCTTGGTAGCAAAAATAAAAAGCTTTGTCGAGTGGTTAAAACCTGGCAAACAGGCATCACTCAAACATGGTGCTTCATCTATCAATGCATTGCTGACACTAATCCTTCACAGTCACACCTGTGCTATTGGTTGACTCTAATTCCTTACAAATGTCCTATCCTTGCCTGGGATTTGTCTACATTTGCATCTTAGGGATAGTCATTCTACACTGGCAGCATCTTTGTTAGCCTCTTTGGTCTGCATTTGCTAGGTTGTCCTAGGTTCCCATCTAGGATGTTTTGCCTCTACAAATACTATTTCTTAATACTTGCATCAAAATGTCACTATCACAAACAAGGGTGTTTCTTCAACACCACCTACCTGTAATAGACATCATACTAGTGTTTCTCAACACTTTAATCATACTAGTGTTTCTCAACACTTTAATCAAACTTACTCTCATATACTCAGACATGAAAACATATTGCTTTATTCCAAGTCATGATTCATGATTTCTCTACTTTTCTTGAAAAATGAATCAATGGTATTTCTCAATACTACTTAAACATGTATAGACTGATCTTGGTTTGATTATGACTCTTTTATGTTCCCATGATGTTTCAAACTAGGGGCATGTAAGCAGTTATGAATTTTCTTTGATTGATTATCTATTGGTTATTGTCATGTCTTCCGAGTTACTCTATGATGTCTATTCAAAGACAAAGAGTCAATATAACAAGGGACATAACTTTTTATTGGTTTTCCATGTATGGTAATTGTTTCAATGATCCTATAAATTTCACCTAACTTGGATGTTTATGGTAAGAGCTGCCAACATGAGTGGATAGCTACATATATCTCGATCTTTGTTATGTGTAAACTATGGTGAGGTTGAACAAATTTCCTTGTTTGTTTCTAAATCATATTCTATGTAAGGTGTATAGGACATTATGTACCCAAGGATATGAATATTGAAGGTCATTGCAGGTCACATATCTTACATTACACACAAACAAAAGATGATTCTTAAAGAAAAAGGAGATAACTGAGAAGTCATCCTGGCCTCTATTCCTTGATTCTTAGGTTTATTTTTGACATTGCATCAAATACACATAGTATTCATACTTTCATGATACCTTGGGGATATTAGTGACAATTGTACTATCCAATGATGTTCATTTAAAAACACCCAATGATGATAAAAAATGCTACAATGTATACAAATCAGTGACATTCCTAGAATTTTGCATGTAGATACATTTAAAGATTGCATGATTAATTTTAGAGAAATATACGCATTGAGCTAAAAATTATTTCTGGGTTCATCCAAAATCCAAGTTGACTACTTAATCTATATTACTGATATATCAATGTCGTTGCATATCCATGACATACATATTGCATTCATTAATGAGAAAGAGAAAAAACAAAAACAAAGCATTCAAGCATTGCATTTCTTCTACATCCTGAGTGCATCCATACATATATTTTCATAAAGAAAATCTCAAAACATACATCTTCTTATTCATCTAGAATCATCTAAACACATTCCTATACCAATAATAAACCAAAGAGCATAAATGATGTCATCACATGAATCTATTCTAACTCATCAAAGACCAAGTACATAATCACATGCGCATCAATCTAAACATCTATCAAGAAAGAGAACACATGAACGTCTCACAATAAGAAACAATTATATCAGATATATATCAATGAAGGATCATATCAGAAATGTGGAACTATCTACACAAGAGTATCAGTATGATCATGATGAAACATATATATACAAGTATCAAACTCTGTAGTACAATGGATGATCTAAGAAGGATCAATATACAAAATATCTCCCAATATGAAAAATACAATATTAGGTCTGACTGCCACCCTCTCCCTGATTTGGAGGAGGAGGAGGTGGTGCATCAGCTCTAAGATGAGGAGCTGGTGGAGGCATAGATCCCTCTGACTACTGTGCCACAATAAAATACAATGGATCTCTCTGTGCCTATGGAATTGCTATGAAATATAATGCAAAGTAATATTCCACTCTCTATCCCTAGTGAATGGTTTTCTAGGCCTATGTATCTCGCTCTAATTTGAGCCTGTCACCCTGTTCATCTTTTTTAGCTCTCAGTCTCTCAAGATGTCTATCCCTATTTGATAATAAGGTCTCCAAAGTGGTGATGAAAGCCTTGAGCTACTCATGCTCTCTCTAGAAATGTGAAAATGCATCTCCAGTATCCCTACCATTATCTCTGCCACTTTCCCTAGGAAGATCTTGTCCAAGAGGTCCACCTCCTCCACTTGGCACCTATCTAGAAGGTCAATGCTACTGCCTAGTCAATAATGGACTTGGATCTATCAGTGGAGGTATGAATTAGAGTCTTTTCCACCTACCCTCCCCACTTCCACCCACCCCACTACCACCCACTCTGCCTCCACTCCTATCATCTCCATCATCTCCTCGATCATCCCAGTCATGTCTATGACCTCTATCCTAGGGAGAGAATCTACCATCTATACCACAATATCTACCACCCCCACCTCTCCCATCCCTCTAAGCTCTACCTCTTCCTCTCACTGATCTATCATCGTCAGGATCATAATCAAGAGTGTCCTCTATGCTAGGACCTACCTCATCAAGTGTTGTAAATCTAGAAAATAGAAACAGTAATAAGTGGGCAAGATATACATCATTACATCCACCATATTCCACATTAAGAAGGTAATCCCATCTGACTACAACCATCTGGATGATCTCTAACTGTGTAGTCTTATATGCTAATCAAGCAACCC
>MU225400.1:1211408-1269877 GCA_018584345.1 Thuja plicata | reverse complement strand
TCCTCATTATATTTTGTGAGGTAAAAATGTTCCTATTTGATTTATAATTCTTATGGGGTTTCAAATTTCATTTGGATTGTTGATCTCAATAGAAATCAATATTCTTGAAGAAAATTGAGGTCCCATTGGTACTTTTATCTGACACAATACAAATATAGTTATTACATTGTATTTTAAAGAAATAATAACAACTAAATATTATATAGTTTTGCCCTTCAACCCATCAAAGATTTTCACATTTAGCCCAATAATTTTCTAAAGAATTGTTTTTTTATTTGAATGATTTGCCATGGTGAATAATGATTGTTTTTTTAATTTTTTGATATTCGCCAATATTTGCTACAAAAATGTTGTGATTAAAAAATAATTGCCAATAGGAATAATTTTTATTTTTTTTTAAAATGAGAGATTTGCCAATAGAAATTAATATTTTTCTTAAAGAAAATGAAAGATTCACCAATATTTTATATCTTTTTTGGGAGGTATCGGGCATATCCAATGCTACTTTGTATGATCAAACTTTTTGATACTCCTTGGGATGTATCTCAATTAGAAAAGACTTTTAAGTCATGCTCAGTTAAGAGACTTGATGCTTTAATGGTTAAACTAAAATAGTAAGTTGATATGTTCACATATACAACTTGAATTGAAGATTTTCAGATCGATTGTAAGTGTATTACCTTTCTGATCAATGTTATCAATTCAATACCTTTGCTCCACATTGTTCTTCTCTGTGATATTATATCACTATTCATTGGTGTCCGTAGAATTGATCTCTTTCCTCAGCTTGATTGATCAGGTCTGAATGAAGACTTTCTTCTCCTTCAAAATCTCTTCAGCATCTATTCTCTTGTCACTCCCCTTATTCATAATGAATAATATTGTCTCTTATATAGACATGATTTCACCATTTCATGGATTTCTTGATCTTGGTGTGATCCACAATTCTCGCCAATTAGATTTAAAGAAAAACTCAAGTTTTATCTCGTAGAGATCTTCTTACCAACTGGACAAAGCAGCTTTAAATCCTTTACTTATCTCTAACTTTATCTTGTCGATTAAAACAATGATAAGTATCAGTTAAGCCTATTTTTACCTCTTGATAGCTAAGCATTTTTTTAATTTCTGAACTCTCTTTTCTATCAGTCAATACTTCAGTTAGTCATCAGTGACAACTGACTGTTCCGTCGATGTGACTTTAGTTGTCTTCAGGATCTATGTCCGTCGGGTTACACTGTGCTTTTCTCATTAGGTAACACTTTGAATTTGCTCATTGGTAATGTTGTGCATTTTCTTGTGGGGTAACACTATGAATTTTCTCTCATTGATTTACTCTAACTGTCGGTGTGCATTCTGTCGGTGTATACAGTCACTTTGTGAATACTTGACTTATATGCATTACTGATAGCATAGCCTTTGATTCATCAGTTCTTTCAAGTCTTTAGCAATATGTCCATGACCATACAAATTATATCAAGTTGACATCAATGAAAATACCATACATTAACTGATTTAATGTCTTGCATAAACTTTCTTATGTCTTGGTGATCATCAACTTAACATATTCAAACATTCAATGAGTTATATTTCATCACAATTTGGTTTTCACAAGACACAACACATTCAAACTTTGAGCAATATTTTACCAAAAATGATGCAATATATCAACACAGGATATGAACCTAAATTGATAGGGTGTGATCCATAAATTTGTAAAAAACCAGATGCAACAAGGGTTTGACCGGATGTGACTCAGGACGTGGGATGTGATTCAGAACTAAAGCTTCCTAACTACTACAAAAATTGACAAAATGAAAAAAAGAAAACTTAAATAGGAAGGTATCGATTTACTCACCAACAGTGCATACTAGGTCAAGTGTTGATGTCGATGGGCTAGCTCAAATTGATTTTTTTCCATAGGGACCACCATCTTCTCTATAGAGCTCTAAATTTACTAAGGATAAAATTGAAAATGAATGAGTAAAAAGTGAATTTTAAGATATATATTGACCTTTTTGAGCTATTTAGGAGCTCTGAAACTCTTCCTAGACTATCAAAATTCAATTTTGTTCTTCTAAGATCTATCAGGAAAAAAATAAAATGTGCAGATGATGTTTTTTAATAGCATGGTATATATTTTATGACAGTCTCCCAAAAATATAGAATTGCTTTATATGTTCAGAAAATGATTTGCAGGCTTTAGGCAATCAGTTTTCCGGGTTCTATATCACCAAATTGCACATTATTCATCAAAATATTGGTCCTACATCATTTTATTAGACTCAAAACTGACATTTTCATGTAGTCAACTTGGTAAAATTGTGTTTTCTCTTAACACACCTTCACTTCATCATTTCTTCTAATTGATTCTTTCTCGACCCAATCAATTTGTTCAAGTGATATATCCCTCTACATAGGGATTTTATTATTTTTCCTTTGATTTCATTCCCAAGGGGGCATGATCACACTTAAAATCAATCAAATTATTTCTCAAAAAGTATCAAAATGACTTCATCATCAAAAGACTAGGGGCATGGCAGTTTCCTTTGATCAAGTCAGGACTGTTGGATAAAAGGCTTCGATGCTAAACAAGCCAAATATTTATGCTTACATATTCTTAGATATTTATTAAGCTCTTAGAAACTTCATACTAACCTTTGTTTGATCAAGTTCAAAGTCAGTATTATCAACTCTCATTCGATCAAGTTCAGAATTGATACCTCAGAGCTCCTAGTATCTTCGTACTGACCTTTGTTTAATCAAATTAGGAGTCAGTATTATCAATTCTTGTTCAATCAAGTTTAGAATTGGTATCTTTAGATCTTTTTTTATTGACCTTTGTTTGATCAAGTTCAAATTCAATACTATCATTCTCAGTTCAATCAAGTTCAAGACTGATCTCATTAGACATTTTGTTCAATCGAGTGCAAAATTCTTAAAATTTCTGAAGTCGACATCAAACATTCTTTGAATCAATGTGTTTCTCGCACATCAATTCAAAGAGGGGAAATGTAACCACCCTAATTTGGTCTACTCTAACCAGAGAACCTATTTTCCCTAAGTGTGATCATACCCCTAATTGTTTCAAGACAATTACTCAATTAATTGGCATAATTTATTTAAATCAATTTAATATCCTTAAAAAAAAGTGATTTCATCACTAACTCACATTAATTACATTGGTCTATTTAATTAAATCAAAACAATTAAATACATGGCTAAGGTAATTAATTGAAAGGAATTAAATAAATCTCCTAATTATAACTCCTCACTTGCAAAATGGAAAGTCAATCCATTATCCAATGAGATTTAAATCACTTGGATCACCTTACATGGATCACCAAAGATTCAATCTCCACCTCTCTTCATAAATCAATCTTGACCTCTCATTCCTCAAATTATTCTATAAAAGGAAAGAATTTTGAGCTCAATGGGCCTCTAATTTTAAAATTTCATTGCCAACTTATGCTATCCTAATTTCTTAATGCATTTTAGCTCAACATTCTTAGAATTTCATAATCTTTCATTTGGAGCACTAAAATGAACTTTCCATTTACGTTTAGCTTGCATTTTACTTAAATATTCCATTCTAATCTTGTATATGTCACTAATTTAGGCATAATCTGATGGAAATTATGATCTAGATTATACTCTTCTTAGATAGGAAGCAATATGTCAATTTTAGTGATTTCTATGAGATTTTCCCTTAATATTTCATATTTTATCACTAATCTAATGACATATTGAAGTTTTGTGTTGCAACTTGAAGGTACAATAAATACATACACAATAAGTAGATATTTTTTTCAGATGTGAGAATAGAGAAGTTATGGGTGAATGCATTGTGATGTCATAATAATGCAAAGGATATTGTAAGCTATAACTGGAACTACTTAAGCATAGAAGATGCTTGTATAGTTCATATTTTGTAATTATAAAGATACAATTTTATATTGTAAGAGTATTAAGCTCCTTGTATTACCCCTAACAAGGTTTTTAGCCTTTAACATGGATTTGTACTAAATATAATATTCAACTCCTAATAGGGCTAGGTCTCCTAATAAGGACATTATACTCTTAGTGCATAATTTGTGGGTACCATCCCCACTAGGTTTTTCCCTTAACAGGTTTTCCTTGTGAAAAAATAATGGTGTTATGATTTATTTAATTTATTCTTATGTTCTCTTCATTTCAGTTATTGCATGGTTAAGTTTGAATTTATTAAAGTCAATTAAAAGTGCTACAACACTGATTCACCCCCCCTTAGTGTTGCTTGATCCTAACAATTGGTATCAAAGCTTGTGGCCCTTAGAGAGAAAGCCTAAAAGCTTGAGGGAGATTCTGATGGATTCAAGTAGTTTGGAAGGAAATATTGAAGTCGTACTTAAAGACCTAGATAAGGCTAATACTTATAATGTGGAATTAAAGTTCAAATAGAGAAGAGCTGAAGATTACATCAAGAAGCTTAAAGAGCATCTTGAACATTCAAGGAACAAAAGGAAACAAGTTGTAGAGAATATAAGGGAACCTGAAAATGATTCATCAGATCTGATTGATTAGCTTAAGAAAGAAAAGGAATCATTGAAACATGATTATGAAGCTAGTCAGCAAGAAAAAAGATGAAAAGAGTAGACTTGAAGAGACCTTGAAGAATACAGATGTATAAATGGGAAAAATGTAGCTTGAACTTGATGATGTCAGAATCAAGTATCAGGAGTTAGAAAAGTACAACTATATCATTAAAGGAGACATTTTTGAGGAAAAGAATCATATTAAAAAACCTCATGCAAGCAGTGACAAAATTGATGAATAGACAGAGAGACAAAAACCTAAAGGTGAGAAGACTGTAGTTGGTTTTGATGAAGCTAAATGTTCCAAATCTCTAGAAGAGAAATCAAAAGAAAAAGTATAGAAAATACCTAATCATAATGAAGGATATAGAGAATAGTTCAAACCCTTCAGAGGAAGATTCTTTGAATGCAATAAAGTTTGTCACATGAAGAAAGATTGCAGAGGTAAGAACCCTTACAAGCCCTTTTCTCATTATTGTTTCAATTTCTATGAATATGAGCACAAGATAAAAGAATGAAAAAAACCTGATTAATCATCAAAGAGGCATGATTACATTAGTGAGGAAAGGGAAGCTAAGATCAAAATTCATAAGTGCAACAACTGTGGGCACATTGCAAGAAAATGCAGATTGCAGGTTAATCTGAACAGACCGCCACCTACATATTATAAATGCAATAATCAAGGACACATTGAAGTTTTGAAAATATAATGGACCAACAAGAAACAAGAAACCACCAATAGTAATAAAGGGGAACATTGGTGATGTTGGTAAAGAGTATGGCTGAGTATAAAGATGAGTTCAACAAAAAGGTTACAAAGGAGGGAAACAAGGACAGTGATAAGGTATGGAAAGAAAATAATCAAAGTGAGCCACGAGATAAAGGAGAGTCAGTAGATGCTACTAGATCTTTTCCTGATGTTACCATTTCCACATCAACCTAAAATGGCATAGCATCACCTTAGGGGGACATTAGAGAAAAATAATAGTAAACTATCCAGCCTTTTATGGATAATGAGTAGATGTGACCTTATGGACAAACATAGTAATGTATTTGGAGTCTATATCTATGATCGCATGGTTATACATGTCTCATTGGATGATTTCTTGGAAGTTGATGGCAAACTGGAGCGTATCAGCTTTATGGTATTGCATTGGGAACTACATCAGGTTTGAATAATGTGAGTTATATGTGAAATATATTAGTTATTTTGATCACCATTTGTGTAGAGAAGAGAAGAAATTGAAGGAGCTAGGGCATTCTAGTGATCATGGGTTGTGCTTACCCTAATTCCACATGAAAGGTATTTGATCCTAGCTATGAGCTTTGTATATCATGGATACTCCACATATTTTTGATGTAACTGAGAGGCCAAGGTATAAATTAAAGAAACATTTGTACAAATCGATGGAGGATGACCCCAAGGGTGCATTATCTCACACATTGCATGGTGTTTTACACATCAAATACATTAGGGCATACATCCACTGCAAGTATGAGATAATTGGATAGTTTTATATTCTCTAGGAGAAGAAAGATATGTTTAAGAAAGATAAAAACATGGAAACTTGAGTTATCACATTTGCAAAATATAAACATCATGCAAATGATAGAATTTTACAAGTTCGATGAGAAGAATGGTTCAAAATTGTGTTGAGAAGAATTCATGACCAGATTCTTTAGATTGGAGAGCAACCTATCAAGATCACAAGTGAAATTATTCATGAAGTTACTGGATTGAACAATTTTGGCATTGTTCCTACTACGGAGAAGAACATGAAGAAGCAACTTGAAACCCTAACACACTCAAAGTGGGTTAAGAGAGAAATGGAAATCACAGACATCTTTGAACATGATGTAAGTTTAGTTTCAATGGTATTGGGATACAAATTGCATTTAGCTAACCAAACTCTATTTCTACTAGACTTATAATGATGACATATAAGACGGTGAAAGAAAAATTTTCAGTATGATCTATGAAAAAATCTAAAACTACAATTAATGGAGAATGTAAGGAAGATAAAGAAATATAAGTCTAAATAATTTAGGTTTAGATCACTCATCTTAAACATTTTCTTCCACATAATACATAAGTTCCTTGGTATGCATCCTAGGGAATGTAATGAAAATGAACCTACTGTTATTCAAGTAAGAAAAAAGTTAAAGAAGGCAAAATAGTAAATGGGTAGATGGAGAGATCTTTGGTATGTTTAAGATATTTCAAAGTGAAATGAAGGAGAGAAAGAAAATTCCTGGAGAAATAGTTGAAAAATACAAGGATACAGTTTTTTTATGGTTGAGATTGACTGTGTATGCATTGAAGCAGTGGTACCTAGGATGAAATGGTGCCCTCATATGGGTATGAAGTTAGTGTTGAAGTTCTTACACTACAATGTGATCATGTGTTATCTGCTGATACTAATTCAAGTGAGGAGAGATGGGGTACTTATGAGGATAATTCCTCTAAATTCAGGGAAGAGGAGAAGTCCTCTAAAGTGAGGGAAGAGTTGACTAGAGGTAAGAAAAAGAGGAAGATAGAAAAACTTATTGATAACATAGATGAGAAATAAGGAATTAGAAAGGTTGAGATGTCTAAGTTGAGAAAGAAGGTCCAAGTTAATTCCTATGGTCTAGCGAGCCTAGATACTACACACCTACCTATTGTTGAGACTATTGAGGTGTCAGACTCATCTTTGGCTTTGGTCGTTGTACTTGAAACAACTCCTACTCCACCTAGAAGATCATCACAGAGGATAATTGTGGTTAAGGAAGTAGTAGAGACTCTTCTAAGGGTAAGCAGGTCCTCTAAGCATAAACAATAATCACTTCCTCAGAAGTAGAAGAAAGAGGAGAAGAAGATTGAAGAGAAGAAAGAGGAAAATGAAACTATAATGATAGTTGAAAAAACTATGGAAAGGTAGCTATGGAAACCTAGCTTAAAGGTGTTGAGAAAAAGAATCATTGAAAAGGGTAAGAGAAATCAACTACCTAGATACTTTGATAGATATGATGAAAAAGACAAAGTTCTGATTGAAGATATGGTTATAAATCATATGCAAGTATTTAAGAAGAATTTGCTTGAGCTATAGGGAAGTATTCATAAGGAATTATATGATAGATGTGAAGTAAGAAAACATATAGCACTTAAAGAAGATGAAAAGATAAGAGAGAAAGACATAGAATACATGCTACCTATTGTTTCACATGATGAGCACAATAGGATAATGAAAATTATTAAGCCCCTATTGAGAATGAAGAAGAGCCTGATAAATATAATGGGAAAAAATACAAGGATGTTGCAAATGAAACCAATAAATCTATAGAAACAATGTTAATGGAAAGTGATCATGAGAAAGTAAAACCTACAAAGTCTATAACTATTAATCCTAAGGATATCAAGATTGAAGAGTCTTCTAAAACACAAGTTGAACCTTCTAAGGATGATAACGATAATAAATGATTCTACAGTACATTAATGAAGCCATATTTCTTTGTTGTAGGTGTGCCTATTTATTTGGAAACTTAGCAAGATACTATTGACTCTTTTTAAGGAAATATTGATACTGGTTTTCAAGAAGATAATATTACTACACAAGATCTAGTAAATGTGATAGATCTTGGCACTTTGACAGAAGAATAACTAAGAAATATTATTGAACAAAGGAAGAGTGAGGAAGAAAAATAGAATTTTGTTGATATAATTATAGAGGAAGAGATTGTGGCTGAAGGAAATAAGGAAGCTAAAAATATGGATAAAACTAACAAAGAGGTCAAACCTTCCCTTATTCCCGTTCCTATACCTATTAAGGAGAAATTTATTTCTACAACTCAATTGTTGGAAAGTGACTGCAAGCCCCTGAGTACTAATGTGGATGAAATGGATGAAAATGAGATAATGAATTTATCTCTTATGGCCTTTGTTAAGACCAGGAAAGATTTGAGAAAAAAATTAAGAAGAAGGTTAGGGTATTGGACAACACATTGGACAAAATTAATAAAATTTTACCTATACCTTTCACCTTCCAAGGTAATGATACAACATACAATTTGGGAAAAGTCCTTAATGACTTTGAGATGCACTTAACTTCTTTTGAGAAGGTTTTAGTTGTGAAGGTTGAGGAGTACATGGAGAAGAAGTTAGAAGAGGTATGCAAGTCAATTAAGTGCGATATAGGCATATTACATACCCCTATCTCTAGAATTAGGACTTGCATTGAGCATGGGAAGAATATATACAACTATTGCATAAATCCTTCTAGGCATGTGCAGAATGTGGTGGACATAATTCACAATGATGAGAAGACATTGGATAACTTGGTAAATAATTATGGGTCATCCTCACAAATAGTTACTAAGTTGGATAAGGAAGTGTCCAAATTGTTGGAAAAAATCAGTGTGCTACAAATTGATAAATTAAGAGTGTTGGGAATATTTGGTCAGTTGAGGATCTTGATTACTGTCAATTTTGGAGAAGCACCTTGAGGACATGGAGAGAGTGAAGATATTTCTTGATGCATCTATGCCTAAAGTACTGAAGGATGCTGAGATCTCATCCTTTACTTTGAATGGTTTAATCCAGGTTGGTCAGACCTTGAAGATGACATGATGAATAGATGAAAGGGTCTTGGAAACCTCCTTCCAATACATACTTTACATGGTATAAGTTTTTTATTATAAGTACTCAATTTTTTCCTTGTATATAGATACATTTGCTTTGACATTGATGGAAAAGGGGGAGTAATGGTTATGAAAAATCTATAGAGAAATATACAAGGGGTGTATAGATAATAGTTTGGTTGTAACACCTCGCCAGGGAACCCAAGAGAGATTAACCTAGAACATGATACTAAGTTTGATGAACATTTTTTTTTCTAAAGTTGACACCATAAGATATACATTAATGTGGAAGCAATTACCATTTATTCACATAACACATACAAACATAGATTACAAAACTCAAGTGTTCCATGATGTAGAATTACGTAAAAGTAAAACTCAACTAAATAACCATAACAAAGGATTCCATATAAATAGATGTAACAAATATAACTTAGAAACAATAATTATAATCCTCATGGATAACCATGAAACCTACATAAACTCACATCCACTACACATGTCACAGGGTATGTAGTAATCACTCCAACAATATAATACAATATCCGAACTAGGTATCAAATGTGATACACTAATACATGATTACAATATAATGAATGATAAGTACATAACAACCAATGAAAAATCATGAAGAGCTCAACTGCATAGGTATCATCAAGCACTGGAATAAGGATGTCAAATCTCAAATGGTAAAGAACCACTACCACCCTTCCATGTGGAACTATACAATTCCACCCCACCATGCTGAGGAGATAACAACAGACCCCACTCAGATATCCAATACCAAAGAAGAGAGTAACCACTAAGACAGGGGATCCTGATAGCTCTCTAACTCCATGTGTACTACACATAATGAAAGGTAAGACTCACTAGCCGAGAGGTAACTGACACATGTAGGAAATTTAGACTGTGCATAGGAAGGTGTCATCATGTATGTCTAAGCCTTAAGTTTTGTCCTAGTAGTCTCTCTGGACCCCAACACTCAAGTGACCATACACGGTATCAATGACCTCTCAAACAAACAAAGTCACTAACTATGCCAAACACACACCCCTCAAGGAGGAAATCATCATCTCATCCTCCACCTTAGCCTATAATAGTGCTCAAGCATGGGTGAGGAAACATATCTTATTAATTCATTTTAAGACCTCTCAATTACACATTATGTTTTCACTTATTAAGATTACTTACAATAAGCAATCTTGGCAGCCACTTGCGAGCCCTAACACTTATTGCAAGCCACACCCTACTACACAACTATGTAACCTACCCTATGCTCACAAATCCTAAATAGATCTAGCATAGGTTCAAATACTGATATACCCAATCCAGTTCCCCACACAATAAAAATAATGACTATACAGATATATACTCTCAAAAACTACATAATCAATATGGCTCATATGGTCAGTTTAAGGTAATAAATAAATACACTCACATTGGATCATAAAATAGAAATAAGATTTACTCCCCCCAGCCTCTGTATCCTTCCTAGGGCACTCTACTTCCAAGATAACCATATCATAGAAAACAAATAACTCAAGGGGGAAACATCATTTACATCATGCAGAGATGAAAGTAAAACACTGTACAATTAAATCTAACAAGAATATAAACAATCTTCAATTATAGAGAAATAATCATTAAAAATACTATAGTTTAGTAGTTAATTAAACTAACGAATACTTGATCATAAATTCCTTTAAAGAAATGCACATGATACCTTAATAATCAAAATTACCCAAATCAATTTTAGAGTCTTATTATAAAAATGACAATATGCGTACTTCTAACTTAAAGACTATAAATAAATTAAACAACAGTTAATTTAAACATAACTTAAAAGTTATAATTAATAACAAATAAATTTAAATTAAATTTAAAAGTTACTTAAAAAAATGTATAAAGTATTAATAAAACATATTAATTAAAATTAACATAATAATGAAACTAAGTTTAAACTTAATATTAAATATATAACATATATTAAAAAAGAACCATAAACTAAATTTAAAACAATAAAAAATATATTTAAAAAAAAACTACTTGGGGGAGGCGGGCCCCACACCCCCCCCCCCCNGGCCCCCCCCCCCCCCCCCCCCTCCCCTCCTCTCCATACACATTGCAGCCACGACTGTTGTAGGCCAGTCCTGCTACCTTACGATAGCCCAACTATCGTGGGGTAGGTGGGGTTGGGACCCACCTCCCCAGATTTTATAATAATTTTTTTTCTTTATTTATTTATTTTTAAATAATTTATTTTTGACTTTTTTCCTTTTCCATTTTTTTAATATTTTTTTTCCAATACGTTTTAGAAAATGTGAAAAGCAAATGAGAGGTTTTCTCTTCTTTTTCTCATTTTTATTTTGTCTTTTTTCTGAAGATGAATATTTTTTTTATTTTTGTATTTTTTCCTTCGTATTTTTTTTTTCAGGCAAGTTGGTATTTTTTATTTAATTTTTATTTTGACAAAAGAGGATTTCCTAATAACAATTTATTTTTCTTTGAACAATATAGTCACACTATAGTCCATTTTGATTTTTCTAATATAGAGACCTTCCATAGGGTATTTTCCAATGAAATTTTAAAAACATAACTCTACTATAGTAAATATTTGATTTTTTCCCAAAAACATAGATCTAAGGGTTTTCTAAATACCTAATTGAACAAAAATATCAAATAACTTATGATATATGGAAATAAACTTATCAAGCACAAAGAAACCAGTTTTCAACAAAATTGAAATTAACAAAGGGTTTCAAACCCTACCTTAAATTCCACCATAGATCTGAACACGAAACCCTTGAGAGAAGAAGAATCCTGAATTCCTTCTAGTATGCAACTGATAGCAGATCCAGAACAATGAAATCTTGAGAGTAAAGATTCCAAAGCTTCCCAAACAACAATGTCACAAAAATATCAAGAACCCAAAAATACCCAAATCACAAGAAGCTCCTCCAAAATCCTTCCACCTTCTCCAAAAAATTGTTATCTCCCAAATGAAAAGAAAAAATCTCATAAAGAGATTCAATTTCCCCCTTTCAAGCAATCATAGAAAATAAATACTTCACTAAACTCAGTTAACTCAACTTCTAAAATTGAAAGAAAACCCTAATTAATAATTAGAAATATCTTTTATTTGTGCAACTCAACTTTGACTCTTAAAAGCAATTTGCATTTTGAGTTCAAACTCTAATTTCAATATTTACAATGCACAAGTAATTAATTAAATAATATATTAAATAGATTAAATATTTAAAGCATAATTTTATCCATGCAATTAAATATTTAATAAAGTATAACAACTAAAATAACTCTAATTTCAAATTAAATATTTAATTAAATCTAAATATTCAAATATTTGAAATTTAATTCATTCTCTCAATTAACCATAGGTATTTAATTAATTCTAAGCAATTAAATACCCTATATTTAATAATTAATTCTAAAAATAATCAACTCAATAAATAACAAGGTAAACTACACAAATATCAATACACACAACTGAGATTAACCAAAATAAACCCAAACACACACAAGGATGGGTTCCACAAATTTACATCAACTAGACGAATTCGGGTAGGGTAGACAAACTAATACTTGTCCAATCTTAGGACAAATAGGCTTAGGGTAGGGTTTTGGGTCTAACTATTAACTCCCCTCTTTATCATTGAGATGATTGTATGGGCACACTCACTCCTACTAATTCAGGGAAGACGATGCCCTATGCCTACAAATTTAACACCACAAGAACAAGCATATACATCCAATATAAATATTGAAAACAATGATAGGGATCCGTAGAACATGTGGATCTCGCAATGAAAGTAACTACATCTTTGTCCTCTACCACATCAAACACGCCAACACGTACATTGAAACACATATGCTAACAATACACATACAAGTATGGGGTAAGTAAAATCATATTTATAACATCAACATAAAATATTGCATCATAATAATACCATCATCTATCTATGCAACACTGATAAACATATAAAAGCCATGATCCAAAGTCACCATCCACTGAAATAATAAATGCTCATATGAAATGTAGCCTAAAAGAATGTGGAAAATCAACTAAAATAATAGCCTAAAAGAGTTTGACATAAGAAACTAAAAGCAAACTATGGGTGGGTATCACATCCACCCCCCTAGGATTAGGCTTACTCCTGGAAGCCACTGAAAAAGTAGGGATATAAATCCTGTAATCTTGTTGCATCCTCCCAAGTCCCTGATGACTCATCATTTGGGTCCCATTGGACCTTTACCTTCTTGATGATGCAACCTGTGAGGGTCAAACCCCACTACTAAAGAATACAAATTGGCTCCAAAGCTAGTTGTCTGTTGTCTACCTATAAAGCATTCCAACCAAGAACATGCAACATATATAGAATATAGCATCTAAGAACATAAACATGGAAAACATCATGAACATGAGATAGCATAGGTGGCAAAGCAAGATGGTAAGCAAATGGTCCTATCCTCTCTAGGAACTCAAACGACCCAAAAAAATGAGGTGCCAACTTTGAACCCTTTCCATAACAGATAAGACTCTTCCATGGGTGCACTCTCAAGAACACTCTATCCCCAACAACTAACTGTCTATCCACCCTGTGAGAATCTGCATACTTCTTCTATCTATCATGTGTAGTGACCAAATGATCATGAATATTCTCTACCTGCTGCTCCATGTCTCAAAGCTTCTCTGGAACAAGAAGATTATGGTCCTCCAATCTATCCCAACTCAGAGATGTATGACAAGGATGGCCATACAAAGTATGGAAAGGTGACATGACAATGGAGCTGTGATAACCATTATTATATGCAAACTCAACTAGATATAAGTAGTCCTCCCAATGAGTCTATCTATCCATGAAAAACATCCTCAACATATCCTCAACCACCTGATTAACCCTCTCTATCTGTCCATCAATCTCAGGATGGTACATTGAACTAAAATTTAGTTGGGCACCAAGATCATGTTGCAATGAGGTCCCAAATGTAGAAGTGAACATAGGATCTCGATCCAAGATAATCCTATGAGGAATACCATGTAGTCTCACAACATCCCGCATGAAGACTCTGGCTACTGAAGCCATTGTATAAGATGATCTCATAGGGGACAAATGTTCCACCTTGTTCAACCAATCAATAGTCACCATGATAGCATCATGTCTACGAGGAGTCAAATGAAAACCAATAATGAAATCCATCAATATGATATCCCATTTCCAAGATAGAATGAGATTTGGCTGTAAAAACCCTGTTGGATGCTGATGTTCTACCTTCATGATCTGACACTCTAGACACCTAGCCACAAATTCAGCAATGTCATGCTTCATACAAGACCAATGGTAGAGTTGTCAAAGGTCTGTGTGCATTTTCTTGACACTAGGATGTTAGGTGCATAATGAGCCTTGGATAAAACTAGTGTACAAAGATCATCTGATGGTGGTAGATAGATCCGGCATGTGTGATGCAAAAGACCATCCAACTCCATCACAAATCCTGATAATCTACCCTCCAAAGTTCTCCTTGACTCAATCTCTGACTTCACCTCATAATACAAAGTATCTCTCGGAAGTGCTTGGAGAATCCTACTCCATATATCCACACTAAGAGTCAACGTTAAAATACCATGTCACTTGCGAATCAAATCATCAGCTACTACATTCTCCTTACCTTGAATATACTTGATCTCAATGTCATACTCAAAAAGGAACTCCATCCACCTTCTTTATCTAGCATTCAGATTAGGTTGGGTAAAGATGTACTATAGGATGCGATGATCACTGTGAGCTCAAACTAATGTCCTAATAAGAAATTTTTCCATCAGAACAATGCATGAAGAACTGTGGCTAACTCAAGATTATGTGTAGGGTAGTTCAACTCATGATCCTTGAGTTTGTGAGACTTATATGCAATCAGTCATCCCTTCTACATAAGGATTTCTCCAATCCCCTCTAATGAAGCATCATCACAAACCATAATGTCACCCACTAGATCAAGTACTGCTAAGATAGGTGCACTAGTCAAACACCCCTTAGGTTTTGAAAATCCTCCTCACACTTCTCCATCCAAAAAAAATTCTTCCCTTTCCTCTAAAGAGAAGTGATAGGATGTGCAACTCTAGAGAAGTGCTTAACAAACCTATGTTAGTATCCAACTCAACCCATGAAGCTACAGACCTCACACAAATTAGTGGGTGCTAGCCACTCCACAATTGCATGTATCTTTGAAGGATCTATTGAGATACCTTCTCCAGAAATCACATGTCCTAGATACTGAACCTTTGACTGAAAGAAATCACACTTTGCCGAATTGGCATATTGCTGATTGTCCCTTAGGAACTACAATACTTATTTAAGATGCCCTTCATGCTCTTCTATGGATTTATAATATATCAATATGTCATCCAAGAAGGAAAGCACAAAGTGATCTAGATACTTACGAAAGATTCCATTCATCAAGAACATGAATACTGATGGAGCATTCGTCAAACCAAATAGTACCACTGTAAACTCATAGTGTCCATAGCGAGTGAGGAATGTATTCTTGTGAATATCTGCATCCTAGATATGCAACTGATGGTACCCTGATTTGAGATAAATCTTAGAGAATACCTTGGCTCCCTTAATCTAATCAAAAAGGTCATCAATCCTTGGAAAAGGATACCTGTTCTTGATTGTTACCTTGTTCAACTATCTATAGTAAATGCACAAGCATAAAGATCCATCCTTCTTCTTAACAAAGAGGAGAGGTTCTCCCGAAGGAGAAACACTAGGTTGAATGCTTCCCTTTGCCAACAATTATTCCAATTATAGCTTCAAATCACTCAATTCATGAGTATTCATCTGATAAGGATCTCTAGCTATAGGTTCTGCTCTTAGAACAAGCTAAATATGAAAATATATGTCATGCCTTGGTGGCATACATGGAATCTCACTCAGAAAGACATCTATGAACTCTTACAGAATAGGATGATCAAGGGTCTTAAATTCACTCTCCATCTCATCTATCTCATTCATAGATACTGCATACACATGGAAACCCTTTTGCATACTCCTCTTAAGTTTCATAGAGGAAATCATAGGAAGATATATGGGATGTGGAATTCCCACAATCTAACAATCCTCACCCACATCATCCTTGCATTGGATAGTCTTCCATCTACAATCAATGTTAGCCCCATGAGCTCCCAGCCAATCCATCCCCAATACAACCCCATATGATCCCAAAGGAATCACACAAAGATCAACTGAGGTAATTAATTTACCTAGATTTAGCTCACACTTACAGACCAAAGAATTTGTGGCTACCTTATCCTCTAAAGCTAACTCCACTTGCCATCCTACATCTTGCTTTGCAGCCACTAGCCCACATCTCTCAACTAGGAAAGGAGATATGAAAGAATTTGTAGCTCCCAAATAAAATAAAATAGATATAGAAATACCTTGAATGGCACCCAAAGTCTCTACCATGGTACCCTGATGCTCTACCCAATGGTGATCCAAAGCCGTAAACACTCTATGAGATCATCCTGTGTCTCCCACTATAGGCTCTGAATTTGATGGCCTCTGTACTAAATACTGAGGTTCTTCCTAAAGAGAGTTAACCGCAATATGGCCAAACTATCCACATGTAAAGCATCCAGACCCTCTACTATTGCCTCTCCTAATGGAGGGCACACAAAACTACTAGAAACTACCTCTGCTGGCACTCTGTTGTGCACTCTATGGAGGAAGAATTGATTGATTACACCTAAAGTGTTGACCATTATGAAATCTCTTAGAATGAGAGCCATCACTCTAGGTAGGAGGAAGAGCCTTCTACTGATATTAGTTCTGATTACCTCTAAATAAGCTAGGTGGCTTCTTGAAGTTTCCATTGCCCTATGACTGGTTACCTTTGAACTCTAACCCTGATGCACCACCCGTCTGAGCACCATACCAACCTCTGTATTCCAAGGCCAAATTAGCCTATGCAAGAGTGGCCTTAATGACCGTAGCCCTTAGTTTCATAGGCTCAAAGAGCTTAACTTCCCCAACAATGCAAGCACTAAGCCCTGTAACAAAATGTTGTATCATAAGAGCCGAATCCTATCCATAACCAGCATACTATTTGAGCTCAAAAAATTGACACGCATACTCTCGACTGTCAAGGTCAACTATCTCAGGTTGTGGAACTTGTCCACTCACTACCACCTCCACTGATCTGAGAGGAAGTTCTCTTGGAAGTGCTCAAGGAACAACTTCAAAGTCACTGTATCCATCTAGATCCCTAAATTCTCCTCTTTAATTTTCCATGACACAGCTGAAAAATGGATGAGCTACATCATCGCATACCTGGCTTTATTATTACTACTAAAGGGTTGGATGGAGAAACTCCTCTTCAAGGAAATAAGCCATGTCTTCGCCTTAGATCCTGATCCTTTCCCATCAAAGGGAGTAGTTTGTCCTCTCATAAGATCTGTCATGTGGTTCACCACCACAACATCAGCATCAATTGTGATGGTCCTCCTTGGAGGACTCCTAGACCTCTCCCTCACCCTCTCCTCTCTCTGAGATTGGTGAGAAGCATCCTTCTCTACTTTGACCTGCTTAGGACCGAGATGATTCAATATTGCCTATAATAACTATCTAGTAGTAGGCTCCTTAGACTCATCCTGACATTCCTCTCTCTTCTCATCTTTGTACTACTGCTACCCACTATCCTATCTGACTCTCATGGAATGGCTATGTTTCCCATTCCTCCCATGAATACTATATCGGCCTCTACCATGACCTCTAGCAACTTGTTGGTAAACATAATTTTCTTTTTTAATTTAACTCTTAAATGCCCAAATCTGAAAGAAATGATTAGATACCAACAGTTGGATAATCTATCATCAGGTTGATAGATTTCCTCTGAATTGAAAGGTACAGCTCCCTTATGAATGATATTCAATGAATTGGTTTATTCCTAAGCTAACTGGGTACGTTCTTAACCTGAGAATGGAAGAGGAAAACCAAGCCAGCCCCAGACAAGACTAACTCAGGCAATAAATCCAGCTCTAAACCTAGCCAATCCCAGAAATCCACACATCTTATGACTCCCCGGCATTGGAAATGCAAAATGAATGCTAAAAATGCAAAGTGAGTGAGACTGAAATGAAATGAAGATCAAACATTCTTATTTCTTCAAAGTGAATGGATGAAATACTTAGATTCACAACCCGTTCCCCATTTAACTCCAAGATGCAAGATGATGTTTACAATGCGAATGCAACAATTCCCAGATTGAATACAAACAAAGAAATTGATACTCAAACTCTCATATTTGATGTAAAACTCCCCTTTATTATAAACATTCAAATAATAATACTCAGACTATTATGAACTCACAACTTGTCTGCTAAAATCATTACAGAAATCCTAACATTTAATCTCCAATGTTTCCATATGGGCACATACATGGATCTACTATAGACTTGATTCTCTGTCTCCATTAGAGGCTTCATATGCATGATCCACCACCGCAGCTCAAGTATCATGGTATGGTCATTACTATTGTTGGCACCCCTGCATCAACGCCATACATCTCTTTTATGTTTTCACAACCAGATGCCTCTTCTACCATATGATATTGTATTTGATGAATTAACTCTACACTCTGTCATTAAAATCTTTGAACACTTAACCCTTTCGTGTCTTTGTTTCTCTTTGCTTTCAGGCACATGTCGACAAATGGATACAATGTTCTATTTTCTTTGAACACACCCACTATTGGTATTTATCCATATGGTCGATACATTATTAAAGTTTCAATCTTCTTTTATCTCTGAGTATCAGGTTCTATGCCTCCATTTTATTAATGACTGAATGCTCCAATAGAAGGAGTTTATTATTTGATAGTGGTCATATGTATTTCTTGCCTCTAAATACATCGAGCCAGGACTCTCTCTTCATTTATCAAGCGTGGCTTTGATGGATGATTGGTGCCTATGCAAATCCCCTATTTTTGGGCCGACTTAAGACAAATTAGCTTTTTTCAAAATACTTGATGCTGAATATGTAAGTCTCTCTTTCCTCATAATTCAACCTTCTATGTCAGGTTTATCTATTCATATATCAATACTTTTCTAATTCAACTGTGAAGGCTTCTTGATGATTGGCTCTATCATAGATTTTACTTCTTTTCCTTCGGCATTGTTCTAGAGCCAAGCGACTATCAGCTTCCTTCGATGCAGAACTTCCTTCACCAATAATCACTCGCGTGTTTGTCAATCTAAAATGTTGAATACAAGTTCTCTTTTGATAGCCATTTCCTTCGGGATTTCATTTGAAGGCTCCCTTTGGCTTTTGCAACATACATTTTTCATTGAAAGACTCCAGTAGAAATTTGGACTTTTACTTCTCCATTGGCAGGATTTTGATTTCTTAGTGCCAATATCGTAATAGAAGGTTCATTTTCTGCCTCCCCATTGGGATTCCTCTTTTCATTGATTTTTGACAATTTTGATCCACTTGACTTCAATAAACTCCATTCTTCGTTCCTCCAATGCCTCTGTCAAGATTTTCAATAGGGATTTCCCATTAGCGGAAATTTCATTTTTAGCTTCTCCCCCTAGTGGAAAACTGGAAATGGACTCCGACATCAAATTTTATGCTTCTTTATTGTGATCACTATTTTGTGTTAATTGGTTCATGTATTACATTGAAAATGCAATCTTGATGTTATGAACTCATGCCTTTTCACTTAAAATCAAGATTTTGCATTTTCTCTTTTCAGGTGGAAAATGAGACTTTGACTTCTCCACTGGCAGAATTTTACCTTCAGAGTTCATTTTCTGCTTTCTCTGCTATAAGTGAGATTTGAATACATATCCATAGTCATTATATTTTGATCATCAAATTTAGAAGCCTTTGATTGAAACCTGATATCAAACACACTTGATCTTGGAACTTGCATAAATTCTGGTAATTTAAACCGTGAGACAAATCTTTGAATTTTGAACTCCTCAAACTTGGAGAATTTGGAATTTTGCATTTTGGATCTTCAAACAAATTCAAATTCATAAGAACATGTTAGTAAAAATTAGAGAACACATTAAGGGAATTTATTTTCATGAGAGGCGACTTTAAAAGTTTAAAAAATGGTGTACTAAAAGTGCGCCTACAGCTGGCTCTGAAAGGGGATTGTGTGCTGCAAGGTGCACAAAGAATCCAGTGTCTCTGGGTAAAAAAAGTTCCTTATCCATTGGGCTATAGATTCTAGGCATAAATGAGGACAACAAATAGTTTCTTGCTGGGAGGGCAGAGGAGAGCAGGGCTAAAACCAAAACTGAGAAAGTGGGAAAGGCTAAGCTAAGCACACCAAAACTTGTGGAAGCAAACTTATTTACAAACAGTTGAGGCAACCTCACCAAAAGAAGAGCAAGTGGTAAGAAACTCACACATGGCCATTAACCAGCAAGGAGAAGTATGATCCCTTTCGAAAAAGAAACTTGTGCTCCAACAAGCTGCAACAAAACCATTGTTTTTTGACAACTTCATCATAACTGAAAGTGAATTCAGAAGCATGCTGATAATATGTGACCCAAAAATACTTTCCAAACAACCATCCTTCATCATAAATTCTTGACTCTTCTTTATCTTTTTGAATGTAAGATTTAGGACCATTTCCAACCTTAAACTGAAACAAATATCTCTAAGATATCTCCAAAGAAAACACCATATCATCTTTATTATCCAAACACTTGAGACTACCATAATCAAAAGAATTTCCAGCATCCATGACGTTCTCAGTATACAAATTTTCTTTTTTAAGCTCATGATAAACCTTGACTAAGATAACCTCATCACATTTCTCTTTTAACAAATCTGAAAATCTTTCATTTAAAACAGAGATATAAGCTTGATCAATACCTGAAACTTTGACAGGGGCACTACCATTAACCGACAAAGAGAAGAATAAACCTTTCTGGAAGAGTGGATGGTGCTTCACAAGCCTGAACCAAAACCAAGGTCCCTTGAAAAACTCTTCATCATTGAAATCCAAACTAACAGGGTGCCAAAACTTAGTGACCCAAAAACATCTCCCGAACAGCCATGCCTCATCATAAATCTCTGATTCTTCTACACTCTCTTGTACATCACTTCTCATACATTCAACCATTCTTGGTGAAGAAGAAAAACCTTCAAAAGATTTTGAAAATGATATTGAAACATATTCACGTTCATCACCTTTGATAATATCATTTTTAACAGAGATTTCAACATTCAAACTAGGATTGACAAAATTAGAATGTTCACATGATTCTGAAAAATTTATTGCATTATACTGATATCCAATGTGATCATCTTCAGAAGAAAATTCAGAATTCAAATCAAAACTGAAATAGTATGTACTTTCTTTACTCATAGGATCAACCCAATCTAAAATAACTTCATCATTCTTTGTGGCTATCAATTCTGAGAACTCTCTATCCAAACTCAAAATTCCAATACCTGAATCAGCCATCGAAGGAGGCTCACATTTGGTAGGCACCAAGACTTGAATAACTTCCATTTCGTGGAAAAGAAAAATATAATCCAGCTCTTTTTCATCTTCATGGTGTTACAACACTCCATTAGACACAAAAAATCTTTGTTCAAAATTTGTTCTTGCAACTGCTTTCTTAACCACATTTTCAGACTTAGCATGATATTCATCAAAACGTAATTTAGCCTTGTTTCTATTACCGATTTCTTCAAGAGAACCCAATGTTGCATTATCTTCAAAATAAACCGATTCTAACATGGACTCATTACAAACTTTTGCAAATCAAAAATCATTTTTTCCATAATCTTCAGCAAAGTCAAAAATCTCATATTCTGGAAGTGCATTAACCATAGAACAATTTTCAAAATGATCTTTATGCAAACGATGATCATTATTTTCATCAAATCTGAAACTCTCAACATCAGGGATGAAAGAAAGTGTGGACAAATTTCCCTCTTTTACTTTGCTTACCATTTCCTTGCTGCTATCAAGAATCTCCTCATTCATTGAAGTATGTTCTTCTAGAAGCTGGGGTACTTGTTGCTCTCCAAGAACCAAGCAATTGACTGATATTGGTTCTTCATTTATTGGTTTCTCTTTAGGTAAATTTCCTGGAACAAATTTCCCTCTCTTTTGATCTTGGACATTGAAAAACCTTTGGATCACGCAGTTTAACATCAGGATGGATTGATGATCTTTGGAGAAATTTAATCCCTTCTTTTCACCTTCAGCAATACTCTTTTTAAAGGCAATCCAAAGGAATTACAGATTTGGATCCCTTTCAGCATTTATTTCTTCAGCTATAGGCATCTTTCTGGTTTTCTTTCTTGGCTGAACCTCTTGTTCACTCAAGACTAAAAAATTGTAAGAAACAAGGTCATGTGGAACTTCTGAAACTTCATCATCATCCACCTTCAATTCTTTAATTAATTGCAACACTCTTTTCTTGCAATGCTGCAACAACCTCATTTTCACTTCCAGTTCTTTCATCTTGTGAAACCTGGCACAAACACTTCTCCATAACAGAACTGGTACATGGTCTTCTTCAATACTCAAACTCATTTTTCTCCGGCGAGTAATGCTTTCTCTAAAAGAATCAAACAAATCATGCAATACTGGATCATGCATTTGATGAAGTTCAATAAAAGAAGGATCCGGCCTTCCTCTTTTCACAACTTTAATGGGCATGGTATTTTTCAAACAGAGTCACCAATCTCCTGTAAGTAGAGATAATAATAATTCTGAAAATGAAAACACTGGACTCTTCAACCAAAAATTATGAGAATCAAAATAGAGTCGCCAATCTCTTGTAGAGATAATAATAAACTAAGGAAACAATCTTTAGCACTAATCTTCTTTTCTGCCTCCCCAGCGGAGTCACCAAAAATCTGTTGGTAAACAGAATGTTCTTTTTGAATTTAATTCTCAAATACCCAAATCTGAAAGAAATGATCAGATACCAACAGTTGGATAATCTATCATCGGGTTGATATATTTCCTCTGAATTGAAAGGTACAGCTCCCTTATGAATGATATTAAATGAATTGGTTTATTCCTAAACTAACTGGGTACGTTCTTAACCTGAGAATGCAAGAGGAAAACAAAGCCAACCCCAGACAAGACTAACCCAGGCAATAAATCCAGCTCTAAACCTAGCCAATCCCAAAAATCCACACATCTTATGACTCCCTAGCATTGGAAATGCAAAATGAATGTTGAAAATGAAAAGTGAGTGAAACTGAAATGAAATGAAGATCAAACATTCTTATTTCTGCAAAGTGAATGAATGAAATAATCAGATTCGCAACCCGTTCCCCATTTAACTCCAAGATGCAAGATGATGTTTACAATGCGAATGCAACAATTCCCAGATTGAATACAAACAAAGAAATTGATACTCAAACTCTCAGATTTGATGTAAAACTCCCCTTTATTATAAACATTCAAATAATAATACTCAGACTATTATGAACTCACAACTTGTCTACTAAAATCATTACATAAATCCTAACATTTAATCTCCGCTATTTCCATATGGGCACATACATGGATCTACTATAGACTTGATTCTCTATCTCCATTAGAGGCTTCATATGCATAATCCACCATCACAGCTCAAGTATCATGGTATGGTCATTACTATTGTCAGCACCCCTGCATTGACGCCATACATCTCTTTTATGTTTTCACAACCGGATGCCTCTTCTACCATATGATATTGTATTCGATGCATTAACTCTACACTCTGTCATTAAAATCTTTGAACACTTAACCCTTTCATCTCTTTGTTTCTCTTTGTTTTCAGGCACATGTCAACAAATGGATACAATGTTTTGTTTGCTTTGAACAGACACACTGCTGGTATTTATCCATATGGTTGATACATTCTTAAAGTTTCAATCTTCTTTTATCTCTGAGTATCAGGTTCTATGCCTCCATTTTATTAATGACTGAATGCTCCAATAGAATGATTTTATTATTTGATAGTGGTCATATGTATTTCTTGCCTCTAAATACATCGATCCAGGCCTCTCTCTTCATTTATCAAGCGTGGCTTTAATGGATGATCGGTGCCTATGCAAATCCCCTATTTTTGGGCTGACTTAAGACAAATTAGCTTTTTTCAAAATACTTGATGCTGAATATGTATGTCCCTCTTTCCTCATAATTCAACCTTTTTTGTTGGGTTTATCTATTCATATATCAATACTTTGCTAATTCAACTGCGAAAGCTTCTTGATGATTGGATCTATCACAGATTTTACTTCTTTTCCTTCGGCGCTGTTCTAGAGCCAAGCGACTGTCAGCTTCCTTCGATGCAGATGTTCCTTCACCAATAATCACTCACGCATTTGTCAATCTACAGTGTTGAATACAAGTTCTCTTTTGATAGCCATTGCCTTCAGGATTTCGTTTGAAGGCTCCCTTTGGCTTTTGCAACGTACATTTTTCATTGAAAGACTCCAGCGGAAATTTGGACTTTTACTTCTCCATTGGCGGGATTTTGATTTCTTAGTGCCAACATCGTAACAGAAGGTTCATTTTCTGCCTCACCATTGGGATTCCTCTTTTCACTACTTTTTGACAATTTTGATCCACTTGACTTCAATAAACTCCATTCTTCGTTCCTCCAATGCCTCTATCAAGATTTTCAATAGGGATTTCCCATTAGCGGAAATTTCATTTTTAGCTTCTCCCCATGGTGGAAAACTGTAAATGGACTGCGACATCAGATTTTTTGCTTCTTTATTGTGATCACTATTTTGTGTCAATTGGTTCATGGATTACATTGAAAATGCAATCTTGATGTTATAAACTCATGCCTTTTCACTTAAAATTGAGATTTTGCATTTTCTCTTTTCAGGCAGAAAATGAGACTTTGACTTCTCCACTGGCAGAATTTTACCTTCGGAGTTCATTTTCTGCTTTCTCTGTTATAAGTGAGATTTGAATACATATCCATAGTCATTATCTTTTGATCATCAAATTTAGAAGCCTTTGATTGAAACCTAATATCAAACACACTTCATCTTGGAGCTTACATAAATTCTGGTAATTTAAACCGTTAGACTAATCCTTGAATTCTGAACTCCTCAAACTTGGAGAATTTGGAATTTTGCATTCAGGATCTTCAAACCAATTCAACTTCATAAGAACATGTTAGTAAAAATTAGGGAACACATTAAAAGAATTTATTTTCATGGGAGGTGACTTTAAAAGTTTAAAAAATGGTGTATTGAAAGTGCGCCTACACAACTCTAGTGTCAGGAATAATTCCTGAAACAACAAGAGATCCATACAACAACTCACAATATAGCTTGAAACAAAAATTAAAGGATACGAATAACCATAAAGCAATAATATTTGAAAAGAAACAATGTTGTATGTCTATGTTTAGTTTCAAGCTCCAGCTATACAAAACCTAATGAACATAAAATTCTCAGATTTCCTAGTGTAGAAACATTGCTCTGATACCAAGTGCAACTCCCCACCAAGGAACCCAAGAGAGATTAACCTAGAATATTTTACTAAGTTTGATGAACCATTTTTTTCTAAAGTTTACACAATAAGACATGCATTAATGTGGAAACAATTACCATTTACTAACATAACACATACAAACATAGATTACAAAACTCAAGGGTTCCATGACATAGAATTACATAAAAGTAAAAGTCAACTAAATAATCATAACAAAGGATTCCATACAAATAGATGTAACAAATATAAATTACAAACAATAATTATAATCCTCATGGATAACCATGAAACCTACATAAACTCATATCCACTCCACATGTCGCAGGGTATGTAGTAATCACTCTAACAATATAATACAATATCCAAATTTGGTATCACAAGCGATACACTAATACAAGATTACAATATAATGAATGATAAGTACATAACAACCAATGAAGAATAATGAAGATATCAACTGCGTAGGTATCATCAAGCACTAGAACAAGGACATCAAATCTCAAATGGTAAAGAATCACTACCACCCGTCTGTATGGAACTATAAAAGTCCACCCTACTGTAACCACTAAGAAAGGGGATCCTGATATCTCTCTAACTCCAGGTGTACTACACATAATGAAAGGTAAGATTCACTAACCCAAAGGCAACTAACACATGTAGGAAATCTAGATTGTGCATAGGATGGTGTCATTACGTACGTATAACCCTTAAGTTTTGTCCTAGTAGTCTCTCTAGACCCCGACACTCAAGTGACCATACACGGTATCAATGACCTCTCAAATAGACAAAGTCACTAATTATACCAGACACACACATCTCAAGGCGGAAAGAATCATCTCATCCTCCATCTTAGCCTAGAATAGCGCTCAAACATGGGTGAGGAAACACATCCTATTAATTCATTTTAAGACCTCTCAATTGCACATTATATTTTCACTTATTATGATTACATAAAATAAGTGATCCTGGAAGCCACTTACGGGCACCGATACTTATTGTAAGCCACCCCCTACTACACATCTAGGTAACATACCCTAGGCTCATAGAGCCTACATAGATCTAGCACAGGTTCAAATACTGATATACCCAATCCTGTTCCCCACAAAATAACATGGATGACTATATAGATATACACTCTCAGAAAGTACATAATCAATATGGTTCATATATGTCAGTTTAGGGTAATAAATTAATACACTTGCATCGCATCATAAAACATAAATAAGATTTACCCTCCCCCCCCGCCTCTATATCCTTCCTAGGGAACTCTACTTCATAGATAACCATATCATAGAAATTAAATCACTCAGGGAAGAAACATCATTTACATCATGCAGAAATGAAAGTAAAACATTGTACAATTAAATCTTACAAGGATATAAACAATCTTCAATTATATAGCAATAATCATTAAAATGACTATGGTTCAGTAGTTAATTAAACTAACCAAATACTTGATCATAAATTCCTATAAAGAAATGCACATGATACCTTAATAATCAAAATTACCCCAATCAATTTTAGAGTCTTGTTATAAAAATAACAATATGCATGCTTCTAACTTAAAGACTATAAATAAATTAAACAACAGTTAATTTAAACATAACCTAAAAGTTATAATTAATAAGAAATAAATTAAATTTAAATTTAAAAGTTACTAAAAAAAAACTATAAAGTATTAATACAACTTATTAATTAAAATTAGCATAAAAATGAAACTAAGTTTAAACTTAATATTAAATATATAACATATATTAAAAAAACTATAAACTAAATATAAAAAACATAAACTAAATTTAAAACAATAAAAAAAATTTTTTTTTAAAAAAAACTGCTTTGAGGGAGGCGGGTCCCACGTGCCCCAACCCCCTCTCCATACACATGGCAGCCACGACTGCCATAGGAAGACCTGTTGGAATTACTGGAATGATGTACTGAGAGGGGAGGGGTGAATCAGTACCTCTAAAACTTTTATGTGATAAGCCCATTAACCTTTGTGTCATCAGATTTGTATATTCACCTATCTATCTATTCATGTTTCTTTATGTATGTGAAATCATAACATAAGTTCTTTACATTTGTAATCATTCAAGAAACATATATGAAAGTAAATAACACATAACACAAGATATGATATCGCAGAAAACTCTTGTTAGGAAGTAAAAACTGCAGTGGGGATGTCACCCACAAAACTTCACTATCTGCAAATAAGAAGGGAGTCGGTTAAGGCTCACAATTTAATCACTTCTGATGATCTACCCTGTTAGGATTATTACAGTGGAGACCTGTTAGGATCTACTTCATTTGAAGCTTTAGCAACACCGTTAAGTTTGCACTCTGTTAAGAGATTTGTCAGGAACTGTTAAGTCCACCTTCTACTAAAGGATTTCTGATGTGATGCACTTGTAAGAATGCAATTACATTATAAATGTTGATCTGATAGTAAATGCAATCTATAATTGCTGGTAAAAGATCTTCTAAAGCTTACAATGTATATTTAATCACCTTGAGTGATTGAATGATACATTATCTCTGCTCGTTGGTAGCCTTGTCTGTGTTCTTGAGAACTGATATGATCTGTTTCTGAACTTTGCATGAATTCACTTCTGCTGTTTAGATGTTCTTCGTGGCTACAATAATTTTTCAACTATATGTTTATTACAATGATTGAACATCTATATATACTAGTTTCTAGGTCCATTCTTGATTCACACTTTTCAACTTAACTCTAGATCCAAGGTTTATAACTTGACCTTGATCTTTAGTTAGTTATGTTTTAGATCCATTAGGATGCTTTAAAACACTTACAATATACTTGATTGACCCTCAAGTAATGATTTAAAACAAATTAAAACTCTATAAATAGAATTAAAATGTTTTATTTGACGTGGAAAGTTAGATCCACTTTTTGTGGGTTCTGTAACTGACTATCAGTTCTGATGCTCGGGCTGCTCTATCAGTTTGTCGGGTTTCTTTCATTCTTTTATCTGTCAGGTTTCTATTCTGTCGGTGTCCCTATATTTGAACTGTTCATCGGTTTCCTTGCCTTTTCTACTCTGTCGACGATGTTCATAAAACTATACCATCGATGATGTCCTTTATGCTTTGTCGTTAGTTCAACACTTGATAGTGTTCATCAGGAAATTCTATACTTAGCATTTTAACGATAAGCATTGTCATCTTGTTGGGTATGCAGTGTCCTGTCTATCGGGTATGCCTATACTAATGACCTTTATCATGTTATTCACTTAAGTATACTAATAGAAAAACTTAATGTCATCAATCTCCCCCTTTGACATTAGTATCAAAAACTGATATGTACAACATAATTAATGTATTAGTATGTACACTTGTGTATACTTCATCCTTAGTCATTTCATGACTCCCCCTATGCATATGCTGGTAAGTGTAAGTTTATGTACATATAATTTCCTTCCCTTTTTTGTTTCCTTTTTTCTGATATTGATATATTGTACATATTTATCTTTACATATCTATTCCTGTTGTACATACAACATACATATCCTTTTCCTCCTTTTTTGATAATAAGGGAAAAGATACTTACAACTTGTCAAAAATGTGGGAGTGTGAGGCTTTGATTTCCTCCATCATATTATCCCATTTCTCCTTCAAATTTTCTAGAGCCATGTGGTCAAGTGATATCCTTACATGCATATCATAGATGCTATCTACCATAGACATCTCTGGGGTGGAGATCAGATTCCTTGCATCTCTAATGTGTTGTTGCAGAGTAGTGAGGTTTGGCAATATGTGAGCCTGTAGCATTTGTAACCTCATTCCTAAATTGTGTCTCTGCATCTGATATTTCTTGTCTTAACTTGTTTACCTCAGGAACAAGTTGATGTACTATATCCCTAGCTTTGTCAAGTGCTTGGGCTTCCCTATGTTCTTTTCTCATTTTCTCCAGTAGGGCTTTTCTTTGATACATCACTCCAAACTTTTGAAGTGTTTCAGCATCTAAAGTTGATGCAGTCCACTTGGGTATTTCGATCACCTCATCAAGCATTACAACCAAGATATCTTTCTTTATTACTTTCTTCTTCTTCTTCTTTTGTTGGGAGATGGACTGGTGAACTACTAGTTGTAGATCTTGAGATTTGATTGATTTGGTAGGTGAAGGTTGAGAAGATGAAGCTTCTTGTTGCTTTTGTTCAGAGTCCACCCGTTGAGTGTGAATACGTCTCTTCAATGGCCTTGGGTGTATCAACAGATTTTTCTTCCTTTTCCTTCATGCTCTCATCTTTCTTAACTTCTTCACTCTTTTATTTTTCTTCATCCTTTCTCAATGTTTCATCCTTGTTAGTATCTTCTCCTTTTTCCTTTTTAATAGACAACTTTTGTTGAGTTCCGGTTGCATCCTTCATTTCTGTGTCTATTTCCTTTTGTGTGTCCAATGTATCTTTAATTTCATCATTACCCATGTCCCTGGGTATGTTATCATCTTTCTTAGATGATCTCTCCTGACTAGAGTTAATATCAATAGCTTCTATCAATATTTGTATGTTGGTCAGAGTATTTACTTCTGCAATGTGAGTAAGCATGTCCTGTCCATCAGTTTCACCTTGTGCAATAGTGACATCTTCAACTTTTTGCACCTCTTCTACAGGGTCTTTTCCTATAATGTCATTAACGATATTATCCAACCATGTTTCATCATTGACATCTTCATTTATGTTACCTTTTACTGTCAATTCTTCTTTGGTAACCTCTGCTTCATTATCCAAGTCAATATGAGTTGGGCTTGGTGGAATTTGGCTTTCTACACTCTGTGTTTTGTCAAGAGTAGTGTCGGGCCATACCTCATCTGCAACTTCAGTATTCTTGTGGCCTGTTGTATCACTCTCTTCTCTTTACAATTCAACTGATGAATCACTATGTGCATCTTTAATGATGATGTGTTCTTTCTTCGGGCTAGCTTCCTTAGTGGGTTTTTTGAGTATTTTACACTTCTTAATGCTTTCCTGATCTAGCTCAATTAGCTTCACTTGAAGGAATTTGTATGCTCTCATTTTGGGTGAGAACTTGTTTTCATATTTTTTCATCATTTTATCTATCTCTTCCTTCTTTGAATCAGAAGGCATAAGAGTAACAAGTACACTTTCTCTTATCTCCTTTTTTGTATGAAGTGCAAATGTCCATCTTGCTGACAATCTATCTGTTAGCTCCTTGGGTACTTCATATTCCTTGAATTGAAGTGGAACATAATTGTGTTTGCACATTTTAGCTATTATAGCACCTTCAATTTTATTTTGATCATCTGGATCAAATTTCAACCATTTCCTAATATTAGGATCTGAAATAGACTGTGATTCTGAAATGTTTTAACATATTTCATCAATGGTTTTAGGGATCAAGGGTTCTTTCCCTTTTTGCACTGCTTGGTCAGATTCATCCATAGCTGATTCATCTAGATCTTCTTTTGTTCTAACCAACTTCCTCCTTTTGGTTTGTTTCCCCTTTAGTGAGACTAGTTTCCTCTTGTAGGTTCTCACTCTCCCTTTCTTCAACGGTGAAGGATTTGCTTCCTTTAATGTTTGGCTTCTTTTCCTTGAAGCAACTATTGTCCTTGATTTCTTAGGTGGAGGAGGAGGTGGTGAATCTGACTATGTAGCCTCTAAATCACTCTTTTATTTATCTTCATAGATGGGTGACTGACCCTTAGTTTCTTCATCCTTTCCTTCTGTTTCCTCTTCACCTTCTTTAGTAACTACAAATTTCTTCATTAAATCCTTTACCATTTTGTTCTTCTTGTTTACAATTTTCTTGACAACAAGATCTGACTTGATTTTTAGTTTGGCTTCTTCATAAGTGCCAAATCTTATTTTATTTCTATCCAATGGTTCATTCAATAGTGCCTTGATGCATTTTGAAGCTTGTCTTGTTTGGATTTCATAATCCAGTGGTGATAGCCAAGATTTTGTAGGTACTACTGGTTTGATATAAGTAAAATTAGTATCTACCATAAAACGTATATCATCTTTATATTCTTCTATCAAAATCTCTAGTATCCTTGTTCTTTCTTGCATCTTTTCCTTAAATCCTTTAAAATATTCATACATTAAGTCATCAAAATTTGTACCTAATGATTCTATGTGCTCACATATCTGTATGGTGACTGGATTGCTTATGTCCCATACTACTTTGCCTATGGAAGGAAAGTATTCTTCAAAGTAAAAGAATATGCACATAATAAGAGAACCAAACTTACAAATATTTTTCCTTGATGACCTTATAGTTTTCATGTTCTCCTCAAGTTGAATAAACAATATTTCTGAAAGATCCATCTTCTTTCCTTGTTTGATGATTTTGTAGGTTGTGCTCATAGCAGTGCTTTCTATGTTGTTGATTCCATTGGCCTAAAATATTTTATATCCTACCACACATTCACCAAACTTAAGCTCCTCGTCGGTGATGGTGTTAACCTTGAGTCCTCTATTATCTAATTTTGCACCTGTTAAATCTTCTAGTTCTTTTTTGGATGGGTTCTTGTGAGCTTTTGGCTTGTCGGTTGTGGGATATCCAGTAACCACATGAATAACATCTTTTGTTATTTGTTTAGGCTCATCAAGCCATAATGTCTGGTTATGCATTCTGCTAAGAACTATCTGTATCCATTCGGACTTAAAAACCCTTAGAAAGTGTAATGCATTTGTCAGACCTTTCATGTCCAGATGCTTGTGCTCTTCTTTTAGGTTTCTAGTATCATCACATAGTGCCTTATAGGACTTAGCTAGGTCTAGATCTCCTATTTTTGAGATCTTGGAATGTATATTGGACCTTACGTCCTCTACCAGCAAAATCCTAGGTGGGATTATGGAGAATGCTCCAGAATCATCAGGTTGTGATGCAATTTCTGGTGTAACTTGTATTTAGGTTCAACACAAGTACTATTGCTAATAAGATTAATCATTTTATTCTTATCCTCTTTCAATTTTGTTGTTCTTGAAGTAGATGCCATCATATTTTGAAATTTAGGGCTTTCTGTAATTTAAACACAATGCGGTCGGTGACTGTAGGTACTTACTGAATCTCTGTGATCACCCGTAAATATAATGAGTCATGTTTGAATCTTGCTGAGGTCACACTTCAATATGTTCTTCAATTTCTCTTCTTAGCTTTTCTTTGTTGCTCAAAAATTGCAGGTGCGAAATGAGTTCTTCCATTGCACTTTTATAACCTTTTGTGCCCTAAGTTGTCATTAATGCCCAACAACTCGTTAGTGTACAAAGATCAAGTTCATCGGTTGAGGCAGAAATAACATCGTTGGTGTAGGTGCAAAGTTTTAGGGAAGCTAGTAGCTTTGGTGATTTCACCGATGATTGTTAGTAAGATGGTGATGACAACCTCTGTCGACTCAAAGATCATCGATGTCTATTGGTTACACTTAGCGACTTGGCTTTTGTGTAATGCCTAATACAATTCGGTAAGTAGTGTCAACTTTACTATGTGTGTTCATCGATGCTTATTGGTACCCATTAACCAATGGAATTATTTTTCAATAATATTACAAGTAACAATATAGTGCATCTTCAATAATGTTAATTTTTTAAATATGATCAATGTGTAATGGAGCCGATGCATAATATAACTTGTCATAATGTAGTTCCATACTTACTTGTGCAACTTAGTTGGGAATAGTGATGCCACCAGATCCATTGGATGGGGTGTCATAATTTGCATTGCTTGTTCCAGCACCTTCAATGTTTGTAGCTTTTCCCCACATCTTGTTTCTCATCTTCTTGATGTCATCAATGGTGTTTCCATTGGGATAGGTGCTTGTTTCTATCATTCGGTCTTTGCAATCTTTTATCACATGTCCAACCTTATGACAATATAAACATGCCATACCTGGATTGGTCCATCCTCTTGGTCTTCTAGTCCATTTTCTCATATAGTTGGCAGAAATATGACCATACTTTCCACATGTTGTGCAATTTATCCCTATGTTATAGTCCATAACATATGAGTTGTCAGTTCTTGTCGGTTTATAGCCATTATCAGGTTCTTTTGGTGTCCATGTTTTCTTGTTATTTTTCCAGCACTCCTGATGTGTATGTCCATTCATTTTGTAGGTAGGAAAGTACTTGTCCATGTAGGTTTCCTTCTTTGGATTTGTCACCTTGGATTTACATTCATGTGCCTTGTGTCCTTTCTTGTGACATTTATAACAATTACCAATGAAAGTAGATTGTGAGTGAGGAATACCTTTCATTTTGTTTCTGCAAATGTTTGAGGTGTGGCTTCGTTTTCCACAATGATTGCATGATAGCTTCTTGGTTCTTGGAGTTGTATAAGAATTCATTTGATCTGATTGATTAGATGATTCTCCATTGTTTGTATACCCTAGACCTATGTAATTGTTGACTCTTCTTTGTCCGTCAAGAAAATCATCCATTCTTTTATTGCTATCTTCAGCTTTCTTGATTAATTCATTGTGTTGATTCTGAATTCTAACTTCATGCTTTAGATTTTTATTCTCTTCTCTTAGCTCACCAATGATCTGTATTCATTCAATGAGTTTAGTATTTAATCTATTTGTCTCTTGACTCATAAGAATAATCTGATTAGTAATCTCATGGTGGTGATCAGTAAGTCTTTGAATCTTTGATTCTTTTTCTTATAGCTTCTCTATGATTTTCCTCCTATCATCAATAGCCAATGTTCTCTCTGATTCAGATTTTCTTATATCATTCATGACATCAATAATTTTTACCATCTGAGTCTCTTGACCGATTTGCAACATCTTGATTTTCTCTTTCAGATGTAGATTGAACTCTTGTACACTTGCGATCTCTTCTACTGATGTGTCTGATTCTTTGCTTGTTTTTGATTCAGCTAAGTTGAAGTAATCTATGATCTCCTCTTCTTGATAATAATTTTCATTTATCCTAGATGCCATAATCTTTCTTTCATCAAGCAACTTTCTCATGCTTACTCTCGCCTCTTTGTACTGCTCATAGTAAATTTGAATTTGTAACTACTCATTCTCAATAACCTTGTCCAGTCTGTACTTTTCCATTATCTTGATCTTTTCTCTTAAGTCTTTAAGATTTTCAAGAAAGAGACTTAGCTCTGATACCAATTGTTGGAATTAATGGAATGATGTACTGAGAGGAGAGGGGTGAATCAGTACCTCTAAATTTTTTATGTGATTATCCCATTAACCTTTGTGTCATCAGATTTGTACATTCACCTATCTATCTGTTCATCTTTCTTTATGTATGTGAAATCATAACATAAGTTCTTTACATGTGTAAACATTCAAGAAACATACATGAAATTAAATAACACATAACACAAGATATGATATCGCATAAAACTCCAGTCAGGAAGTAAAAACTACTATGGGGATGTCACCCACAAAACCTCAATATTTGCAGATAAGAAGGGAGCCAGTTAAATCTTACAATTTTATCACTTCTAATGATCTACCCTATTAGGAGTATTAGAGTGGAGACCTGTTAGGATCTACTTCATTTGAAGCTTTAGCAACACCATTAAGTGTGCACTATGTTAATAGATTTTTCAAGAACTATTAAGTCCACCTTCTACTAAAGGATTTCTGATGTGATGCACTTGTTGGAATGCAACTACATTATAAATGTTGTTCTGATAGTATATGCAATCTCTAATTTCTGATAACAGATCCTATAAATCTTACAATGTATATGTAATCACCTTGAGTGATTGAATGATACCTTGTCTCTACTTGTTGGTAACCTTGTCTGTGTCCTTGAGAACTGATATGATCTATTTCTGAACTTTGCATGAATTCACTTCTACTGCTTAGATACTCTTCATGGCTACACTCATTTTTCAACTATATGTTTATTACAATGATTGAACATCTATATATACTAGTTTCTAGGTCCATTGTTGATTCATGCTTTTCAACTTAACTCTAGATCCAAGGTTTACAACTTGACATTTATCTTTAGTTAGTTATGTTTTAGATCCGTTATGATGCTTTAAAACACTTACAATATACTTGCTTGACCCTCAAGTAATGATTTAAAACAAATTAAAAATCTATAAATAGAATTACAATATTTTATCTGACGTGGAAAGTTGGATCCACTTTTTGTGGGTTCTGTAACTGACTATCGGTTCTGATGCTCGGGTTGCTCTGTCAGTTTGTCGGGTTTCTTTCATTCTTTGCTCTGTCGGGTTTTTGCTCCGTCGGTGTCCCTATTTTTGAACTATTCATTGGGTTCCTTGCCTTTTTTTCTCTGTCGGTGATGTTCATAAAACTGTACCATCACTGATGTCCTTTATGCTTTGTCGTCAATTCAACACTTGACAATGTTCGTCAGGCAATTCTATACTTAGCATTTTGACGACAAGCATTGTCCTCGTCAGGTATGCAGTGTGCTATCTATTGGGTATGCCTATACCAATGACCTTTATCATGTTTTTCACTTAAGTATACTAATGGAAAAACTTAATGTCATCAAGCCCGTGACTGCCGTAGGCAACCCGGCTGCCAAGGCAGTCGTGTTGCCTTACAGCAGTACAGGTCTGCCAAGGTAGCTCGCTGCCTTATGCCAGCCCAGCTGCCGCGACTTATAATGTCATGGGGTAGGTGGGGTTGGGACCCACCTACCCAAATTTTATAATAATTTTTTCACTTTCTTTATTTATTTTTTAAATAATTTTTTTTCAACTTTTTTCCTTTTCTATTTTTAAATTTTTTTTTTTCCAATACATTTTGGAAAACGTGAAAAGCAAATGAAAGGTTTTCTCTTATTTTTCTAATTTTTATTTTGTCTTTTTCTAAAGATGACTATTTTTTTTTATTGGTGAATTTTTTCCTCTATTTTTTTTCCTAGCAAGTTGGTAATTTTTTTTAACTTAATTTTTTTTCGACAATAGAGGATTTCCTAATAACAATTTATTTTTCTTTAAACAATATAGTCACACTATAGTCTAGTTTGATTTTAATAATATAGAGACCTTCCATAGGGTATTTTCCAATGAAATTTTGACAACATAACCCTACTATAGTAAATATTTGATTTTTCTTAAAAACATAGATATAAGGGTTTTGTAAATACCCAATTCAACAAAAAACATCAAATAACACATAATATATGGAAATAAACTTATCAAGCACAAAGAAACCATTTTTTCAACAAAAAATGAAATTAACAAACGGTTTCAAACCCTACCTTAAATTCTAGCACAAATATGAACATGAAGCCCTTGGGAGAAGAAGAATCCCGAATTCCTCCAAGTATGCAACTGATAGCAGATCCGGAACAACGAAAGCTTTTGAGAAAAGATTCCAAAAAATTTCCAAAGCTTCCCAAACAACAATGTCACAAAAATATCAAGAACACAAAAATACCCAAATCACAAGAAGCTCCTCCAAAATCCTTTCACCTTCTCCAAAAACCTGTTATCTCCCAAATAAAAAGAAAAATTCTCATAAAGAGATTAAATTTCCCGCTTTCAAGCAATCATAGAAAATAAACACTCCACTCAACTTAGTTAACTCAAGTTCCAAAATTGAAAGAAAATCGTAATTAATAGTTAAAAATATCTTTTATTTGTGCAACTCAACTTTGACTCTTAAAAGAAATTTGCATTTTGAATTAAAACTCTAATTTCAATAATTACAATGCACTAGTTATTAATTAAGTATTATATGAAATAGATTAAATATTTAAAGCATAATTTTACCCATGCAATTAAATATTTAATTATTTAATAAAGCATAAAAGCTAAAATAGCTCTAATTTCAAATTTAATATTTAATTAAATCCAAATATTTAAATATTTGAGCTTTAATTAATTCTATCAATTAAACATAGGTATTTAATTAATTCTCATTAATTGAATACCATATATTTAATAATTAATTCCAACAATAATCAATTCAATAAATAACATGGTAAATCACACAAATATTAATACACACAACTGAGATTAACCAAAATAAACCCAAACACACACAAGGATGGGATTCACGAATTTATGTCAACTAGACGAATTCGGGTAGGGTAGTCAAACAGATACTCATCCAATCTTCGGAAAAATAGGCTTAGGGTAGGGCTTGAGGTCTAACTATTAACTCCCCTCTTTACCATTGAGATGAATGTATGGGTACGCTCACTCCTGCCAATTCAGGGAAGATGATGCCCTGTACCTCCATACCTGACACCACAAGAACAAGCATGTACATCCAATATAAATATAGAAAACAATGACAGGGATCGGTTGAACATGTGGATCTCGTGATGCAAGTAACTACCTCTCTTTCCTCTACCACATTAAACACACCAAAAAGTACATCAACACATATTCTAACCATACACATGCACATATGGGGTAAGTAACATCATAGTTATAACATCAACATAAAATATCACATCATGATAATAACATCATCTATCTACGCAACATATGATAAACATATAAAATCCATGATCCAAAATCACCATCCAATGAAATAATAAATTCTCACATGAAATGTAGCCTAAAAGAATGTAGAAATTCAANAACCATACACATGCACATATGGGGTAAGTAACATCATAGTTATAACATCAACATAAAATATCACATCATGATAATAACATCATCTATCTATGCAACATATGATAAACATATAAAATCCATGATCCAAAATCACCATCCAATGAAATAATAAATTCTCACATGAAATGTAGCCTAAAAGAATGTAGAAATTCAACTTAAATAATAGCCTAAAAGAGTTCGGCATCAAAAACTGAAAAATAAACTATGGGTGGGTATCACATTGGTATTGGGCACTTAGTCATTTTTCAATAATTGTTACCATCAATGCCAAAGGGGGAGATTGTTGGAAAATGGCCAAGGATGTATATCATATATGTTTTCATTTATGGAAACACTACTTACTAGTATGGTTGTGTGCATTACAGTTTAGTTTTCTGTATCTAATTTTGAAATATAATTAAGTCCATAAACAGTCTCCTGGATACAGTTGCACAGTTTTGCCTGGCGGGCATAGTATATGGTGAGTTAAGTCATGCACACTTAGTTAAAGGTTTTATGGAGTGTTGTATAGATTAATTTATAATCTCTTGTATTTTGGAGTTTTATGGAGAAAGTTATAGTGTGTTCTTGGCATACGAAGATAGTATAGCAGTAAAGTAGGGAAGATGAAAGGTCGCAATGATTGAGGAAATAATGTGTGGATCCTAGCAGTGCTAGTTTAGATTTAGGTTGGGTCCTATCCCATATTTATGGATGTTTGATCACCTATTTTTTATTTTCTCTTGGGTTATGTGTTGGACACATTTGGTGATGCACTTGTGAGCCGATTGGACATATTATGAGATCGGGTATATAAGTAGATGTGTTTTCGAGATGTGAGAATAGAGAAGTTGTGTGTGAATGCATTGTGATGTCAGAATAATGTAGAGGATATTGTGAGCTATAGATAGAACTACTTAATCATATCAGATGCTTGTATAGTTCATCTTTTGTAATTGTAAAGAGGCAATTTTATATTGTAAGAACATTGAGCTCCTTGTATTACCCCTAACAGGGTCTGCATCCTTTAATAGGGATTTGCACTAAATATAATATTCATCTCCTAACAGGGCTAGGTATCCTAATAGAGACATTATACTCTTAGTGCATAATTTTTGGTACCACCCCCACCGGGGTTTTCCCTTAATGGGGTTTCCTCATGAACAAATCATGGTGTTATGAGTTATTTACTTTATGCTTATTTTCTCTTTCTTTCAGTTATTGAATGGTTAAGTTTGAATTGATTAAAGTTAATTAAAAGTGCTACAACACTGATTCAAACCCCCCTCTCAGTTTTTCTTGATCCTAAAAATTGGTATCAGAGCTTTTTTCCCTTGGAGAAAAATCCTAACATCTCGAGGGAGATTTAGATGGATTCCAACAGTTTGGAAGAAAATATTGAAGCAATACTTGAAGACCTGGATAAGGCTAATGTTGCTAATGTGCAATTAAATTTCAAACTAAGAAGAGGTTAGATGAACATAATATAGGACATTATGCCTCTAGGTGTCTGAAGAGGTTTCCTAAGTATAAGTCTAATCAGGGTAAGTTTGAGAAAAATTGTCATTATGTTGTTGATCATGGAGTCACTGATAATGAATATAATAATGTTAAGAGTGGTGATGAACTTATATTTGTTTCAATCCAAGAGGATGAACCTAAGTATATAAATCTTATGGCAAGTATTCCTGCTATTGATGTTGATGAAGATCTTATGTTTAATGATTATGTCAGTAATATGGTTAAAGAATAAATCTCAGTTTCTCAAATTGAAGAGAAGGACCTAGCTCCTCAATATGTCAAGAAAGATGAATGGGTCATTGATAGTGATTTATCTCATCATATGATAAGTGAAAAGAGAAAATTTATGGAATATGAGAATTATAAAGGTGGTTCCCTTAAATGTGGAGACAAATCTGAAGGAATGATCAAAGGTAAATGTATTAGTTCCTTAGATGGTAAGAATACAACTGATGATTTTCTATATGTGGAAGAATTTGTTGGAAAGTGGAGAAGGGTGAATAGAATGTATGTTTTCATTTATGAAAACACTACTTACCGGTATAATCACTTGGAGTATAGTTTAGTTTTGTGTATCCAGTCTTGAAAATAACTAAGTCCACAAGCAGTCTCCTAGATACAGTTGCACATATTTTCCTGGCGAGCATAGTATATGGTGAGTTAAGACATGTGAACTTATCTTAAGATTTTATGGAGTGTTGTATGGATTTATTTATGGTCACTTCTATTTTGGAGTTGTATGGAGAGAGTTACAGTTTGTTCTTGTCATACGAAGACAATATAGCAGTAAAGCAGGGTAGATGAAAGGTCGTGATGATTGAGGGAGTAATTTGTGGATTCCAGCAGTGCTATTTTGGATTTAGGTCAAGTCCTATACCATCTTGATGGATGTGTGATCACCTATTTTGTATTTTCTCTTGGGTTATGTGTTGGACATGTTTGGTGATGCACTTGTGAGCCAACTAGCCATATTATGAGATTGGGTATATAAGAAGACATGTTTTTTGTGATGCAAGAATATAGAAGTTGTGTGTGAATGAATTTTGATGTTATAATAGTAGAGGATATTGCAAGCTATAACTAAAACTACTTAAGCATAGAAGATGCCTATATAGTTCATCTTTTGTAATTGTAAAGATACAATTTTATATTTTAAGAGCACTGAGCTCCTTGTATTACCCCTAACAAGGTTTCCATCCTTTAACAGGGATTTTTACTAAATGTAATATTCAGCTCCTAATAGGGAAAGGCTTCCTAACAGGGGCATTATACTCTTAGTGAATATTTTATGGGTACCATCCCCACTAGGGCTTTCCCTTAACAAGGTTTCCTCATGATCAAATCATGTTGTTATGAGTTATTTACTATATGCTTATGTTCTCTTCATTTCATTTATTTCATGGTTAAGTTTGAATTGCTTAAATTTGATTAAAATTTATACAACACCAAGTCACCCCCCTCTCATTGTTTCTTGATCCTAACATAATAAAATCACAATCTTCTCACTATTGGATGACTAATGCACAAAGGATATGAATTTCACTTCAAGGATAACAAGTGTAAAATTGTCAATGATTATGGATTAGAGATTGAATCAGGATCCAAGAGAAAGAAAATTTTTTTACATCTGAATAATGAAGGACAAAGATATATGATTACTCAGATTGAAGAAGGGAAGACTAAATCATACAAGGATGGATAATATTTTAGCATTAATTAAGGACTACAACAACTAAGTCAAAATCATATGACAAGTGTCTCGGTGAAGACTAATGTTTATGATGATACAAATAAAGGAGAAGGAACAACACAAGAGTCACAAGTAAAGGTAAGAACACCAATTTGTAATAATTTGAATCATTTTGAAGAAAGTTACTTTACTACTCAATTTAGTGAAAGTCAGTTTGGTTATTGCATAGATAGCTCAGATAGAAAAAGTATTGGTGGAATACAAACTCTTATTGAGAATAAAACTCAGAGCATCTCAAAGAAATAAGGAATTCAAGAAGAAGGAAAAGTTGATAAGGATAAATGAATGATGGAAGAGGAATATGCAATTCATGTTAATATTCACAATCAAAAGAAGCTTGATGACGAATGATTTATGAATAATGAAAATTTAGAATCAGTTGAAGGAAATTTCAAGTCAGAGAATCAAGAGAACAAAAGGAGAATTGTGGAAGATTAGATTTTATTGATTTATGAAATTGAGGCCATATATATATTAAAAGTTTTCATGGATGATCAGTGGGTTATAGCTATGGATAAAGATATTAAGATTGCAAATGACTACAAATAAAAGATCAAGATTAGTTAAACTAAAATCAAAGCATTTCTAATTTAGAGGAGGTGAGAAAACACGAGTGATCTCACATTACAGAATGGAGAATTCTTCAAATCCAATTAGGACAATTCCAAATCAGAAAGGAAGAAGAAGAAGATAACTAAGAAGAAGAACTCAGAAAGGGAGCCAATAGATCAGAAGTCTAGAGGTAAGTGTTTGTTTGTAATGAGGATGTACAAAAAGAAGTGGATTGCAGAAAGAGAAATTTATTTTTTACTTGAAAAGGGGATGATCATGATTCAAGCATACGAAGTAGTATGAGCAATAAGATTGATACTGTTAAAAGGGAAAAGTTTAGATGTTTTGCATGCAATACATTTGGCCACACTACCAGACAATGTACTTGTAATAAGAAAGAGAAGAATGGAAAGAAGATTGTACTAAAGATTAGATGCAATTTATTTGAATTTACTATTGAGAATTGCAGAGGCAAGAAGATGAAAAAAGGTGGCACTAAAGGATCAAACAAGAAAATGTTGATGAATGGTTAGAACAAGAATAAAGAAGGGGAAAAGAAAGACAAACATGACTAGAGGAATGCGAAGGGAAAAGGAAAAGAAAATGAGAAAGAATATAAGGAGCATAACCATAAGAAGAGGACAAGAAGAAAGAAGAACAACACTACTATAAAATAGGGATCTTCTTCTGTAAATCCCAAGGGAAATTCAAGGTGATTTTCACTTCCTAAAAAAATAAAGATATAGTAGAATGCATCAATCTAGAGGACTTCATGGAGATATCATTCAAGATGGATGGTGTAGAAGCACCTAGGATAATCCCTAGTTCAAATTTTTGATGTGGCTTGTACTTACCTTAGCCAATTTAGTAGTGTTTATTTTATGCCTTAGAAGGTCTTGCATGTTTGTACCTAGGTGGATTTGACTAGGATCAATCCAACCTAGTTCTTTTATGTTTTGAGAGTGTTTAGTGCTTTAGTTAGCTAAAGTGGCAATTTGGGGTGTAAAAGCCTAGAAGGATTAGAAAGGAATATTTTTGTGCCTAATTTGTCCTTTGTGATGTTTATACATAATTTGTGATAGGTTAGAGGTCATAGAATTAAGTTAGATGCAAAAATCAAAAGTTGTCAAAATGTTGCATGACAACATTTGCAACTTTTAAAAGTTGCATGACAACATTTGCAATATTGGATTAATTTCAACGTGTGATGATGGGTAGTTGGTGTAACTTCCTATAATAATAGGAAAATCATATTTAGACATTAAGGGTCACATTTCCCAAGGTGTGAGGATGTAATGTGATATTTTGAATTGCAAAGAAACCTATGTTTATTGATTTTTGTTCACAGTCGCCTATTGTTGCGAGTTAGAGTTAGTAGATAGGTTGAATAGAAAGATATTGTTTTTCATTAATGTAGTAGGGATAGTTTTAAGCATCTTTTTTTTAGATTTGAATCTTCTTTGAGTTCATTTGATTAGTCTTGTAAATTGTTTTGTAAGTTGTATAGTTGTTGGTGTTAACAGGGTAGATTTGAGTAAAATGGCCCATAGAATCCAAATGTGAATTTCATCATGGTATAAATGAATATGGTAGGGAATACTATTTCTAGTCTAAATATGAGTGTAGGATTCCAGAGGAGAAAGTTAGTTATTTTTAATGGCAAGCCCTAGGTGAGTCCTATGCACCTGGCTAGGTGTTTTCCAGAGAACTAATGGTTTTTAATTACAGGGGAATGATTGGGAGAATGGAACCAAACATGGTTTTGTAAGAAAAAAGGTCCTACAGATACCTCCTAGAAAGATTAGGAATTATCTAATCCATTAAGATACATTTTCAAGTAGAAATCACCAAACTACACCAAATTAGCCCAATTAGCCCTATTTATCGTTAATTATAGGAACCCACTGTATCGAGACCCTAGATCCCTAAGACATACAAAATATTTAGTGTCTTGGAAAAGGGTATCATAATATCCACTTTTTTGGGGGTTATTTGGGAAAATTGTGAAAGAAGCGTGAAAAACTCACTGATTAGGGTTAATTCACCTATTAGGCCTAAAAGACCAAATTCACCTAAGGTCTTAAGATCCTTTGGAAAATTATATATGCCCTATTCAAATGGGATCAGATGGAGTGCAAGAATTTTTATTAGCATGAATTACACCCCATACAAAACTTGTGATGAAGAGGAGTTAAAAATACACTTGGATTCTTCCAAGAAGGAGTAAAGGATTGAAGTGAACTTTGTTGATAGACACCCCAAGGTGAAGAAAAAAAGTACCAACTCATAGAGTGGTGTTGGAGAAGTCCTAGGATATCTAATAAAGGTCTTTAGAGATCCTAATTGAGAGTTAAGGGTCTTTTGAAGCATAGGAACAGTAAGAGTCCTAGTTAGGCTTGTGCAAGCACACTAAGAGTGTATCTATCAGATTCATATCAGAGCCAATAAGATTTGGCTTGTGGTGAATGTGTGAACCAGAAGAGTTAGTAGGAGAGTATAAAATAGTGGAAAATGAATAAATTTGAAAGAAAGTGGATGAGAAAGAAGAAGAGAATAGATTTCTCAGAGAGAGATTGGCCCAATTAGAACACAAAGTAGACCAAGTGGAAGAGAATACTAAGGAATTCAAAGATAAAGTCAAAGGAAAGAGTAAAGAGATAACCATAGATGATGAGGTCCCTAAAGATGACCCTTTCCTCACTAAAGAACCCTTCTTGAAAGCATTAAAATAATTGAGTGGAAAGGCATTGGAGGGAGTTACTATCTTTAGTGGAAAGATGGAACCAAAGGTAGTCCTAGATTAGATTGAAGGACTTGAGAATCACTCCGAATGTGATGGTATAACTGAAGCTTAGAAGGTAAAGGTGGCTAAGGAAAGAATTGGAGGGTGTGTAGTGACTTGGTGGAAATTCATCCAAGATGAGAGGGTGAAAGATGGAAAAAAAACCATAGCCACTTGGAAAGCTATGGTAACCAAAATCAGAGAAGCATATGTACCTGAAGACTATGAAATTAAGTTACATAAAAGGAGAAAAAGTATTAGACAAAAAGACTTTGATGTTAACTCTTACAGTGAAGAGTTCGAAAGGCTATGCATGAGATCAAAAATTGCAGAAGAGGAAAGTGTGAAGGTAGCTAGATACCTCAATGAGCTAAAATGGACTATCCAAGATGAATTGAGTTTACTTACTCCAACCATTGTTCAAAGATGCCACCAACTTGTAGTAAAGGTGGAAGAGAAATTGAGAAGGAAACAAGACTCAAGAAATACAAGAGGCAGAGGTAAAGGAAGAGATTATAGAGGCCAAAGAAGTGGATATGGTGGTAGAAGTTTAGAATCCAATACTCAAGGAGAGGACCAAGCTGACTGAACAACAGGAAGGAAGTTCAAGCAGAGGAAGCTTCAATAGAGGAAGAGGCTCTAATACTAATTGGAGAGGAAGAGGCAATAGCCAAGGAAGAGGTTCCTACTTTGCAACTATGAAATGCTATCACTTCAACTAAATTAGACATCCTACCTATAGGTGTCCATAGAAATTCTATACTTCTCAAGGAAGTGACAAGAGAGTAAACTTTGTGCAAGAGGAGTCTAGTGGTGGAAGTAAACACCCTAAAGTACCCTTAGAATCAGAGAAAGCCAAAAATCTAATGATAAGGAGGACACTAATCAACAAACCAGTGAGAGAGGAGCCAAGCCAGAGAAGATTACTATTCATAGTGAAGTGCAAAATGATAGGTAAAGTTTGTAGAGTCATCATAGACTCAGGGTCTACTGACAACTTTGTGTGAGAGGAGGCAGTTAGTAAACTGAATATGTAGAGGACTCTACATAGTAATCCATAAAAGGTTAGTTGGTTGAACAAAGGACAACATGTCCTTGTGAATGAACAAGCATGGGTCGACTTGTCAATTGGAAGATATAAAGATAAGGTATTGTGTGATGTTCTAGCTATGGATGCATGTCACCTTTTACTTGGAATTCCATGGCAATTTTACAGCCAAGCCATGCATGATGGAGCTAAGAATACATATTCTTTCAAGAAAGATGGTGTGAATTTCAAAATCCAGTCACTATTGGAAGAAGGAGAAGTGAAACACTTAGGCCCTAATGTCCTATTAGTGAGTGAAAAGGAGTTCCTAGAAGCTCGAGAAGATGGAGAGGGAGTAGCATATGCTATTGTTTTGAAGCCAAAGGAAGAAGATACAAATACGACAGAGATTCCTAAAGAAGTAAAAGAGTTTCTTAAGGAGTATAAAGACATTGTCATTGATGGACAACTAGCAAGCCTACCCCATAAGAGAGCTATTAGTCACCAAATTGACTTTATCCGAGGAGCTACTCTACCTAACAAGGATTATTATAAGATGACCCCTCAACAAAATGGGGAAATTGCCAAACAAATCCAAGAGATCCTAAACCAAGGCCTCATTAGAAAATTATAAGCCCATGTGTCATACCCACTGTCTTACCACCCAAAAAGGGAGGATCTTGGAGGCTATGCATTGATTTCAAAGCCATTATTCAAATCACCATTAGGTATAGGTTTCCTATTCCTAGGATATAATACCTAATGGACTATTTAGGTGGAGCAAAGTACTTTACAAAGATTGACCTAAAGATTGGTTATCATCAAATTAGGGTCAATGAGGGAGAAGAATGGAAGACTACCTTCAAAACCATAGAAGGTTTATATGAATGGCTTGTGATTCCATTTGGGCTTCAAATACCCCATCCACATTCATGAGGCTGATGAAAAAAGTACTCAAGGCCTACATTGGTAATTTTTTTTTAGTATATTTGGATGTTATCCTAATCTCTAGTAGGACTAAAGAAGAACACTTAGGCATCTACAAATTGTGTTTAAAAGACTGCATGAAGAAAAGCTAATGATCAATTTGGAGAAGTGTGAATTCCTAAAGAAGGAGCTAGTGTATCTTGGTTTTGTATGATATCATGGGAACTATAAGATGGATCCAAGAAAAGTAGAATCCATCATCAACTAGCCTACCCCCAAAACTACAACAGAGGTGAGAAGCTTTCATGGCTTAGCCCGATACTATAGGAAATTCATTAAGCAATTTATTGATATTTGTTCTCCTATGCTAGACACCATAAAATTTGGGATGAAAACTAAGTTTGTATAGAATGAGCAAGCTAACCAAGGATTTGAGTTGTTGAAGAAGAATATTTCCACTAAACCCATCTTAACAATACCAAGTTTTGAGAAACTTTTCACAGTTGACTATGATGCTAGCAATGTTTCCATTGGGGCTGTTTTAAGCCAAAAAGGGAGACCAGTGGCTTTTCACAGTGAGAAGCTCAGTGATGCAGAGAGGAAGTATTCTTCCTATGACTTAGAGATGTATTCCCTAGTCTAATCACTAAGGAAATGGAGGCACTATTTGCTTCCCAAGGAATTTGTGGTGTTTTCAGACAACCAAGAACTTAGATTTTTGAACTCCTAGGACAAGCTCAGTCACAAGAACACTAAATGAGTGGAGTACTTGTAGGATTACACCTTCAACATTAAGCATTAGAAAGGATTGAAAAAAAAAGTGGTTGATGAACTTAGTAGGAGACTTCTGATAGTACAAAAAGTATAACTGTAGAGTATGGGAATTGAGAGTTTCAAGGACTTATATGTAGAGGATGAAGACTTTCCAGAGATGTAACGCCCCGCCAGGGAACCCAATAGAGATTAACCTAGAACATGATACTAAGTTTGATGAGAAAATTTTTTCTTCTAAATTTTATACAACAATACATACATTAATGGGGAAGTAAATACCATTTACTCACATAAACATATACAAATATAGATTACAAGACTCAAGGGTTCCATGATGTTGAATTACGTAAAAGTAAAACTCAACTAGACAACATAAAAAAAAAGATTCCATTTAAATAGATGTAACAAAATAACTTACAAGTAATAATTACAATCCTCATGACCAACCATGAAACCTACATTCACTCACATCCATTGCACATGTCGCAGGGTATGTATAGTAATCACTCTAATAATATAATACAATATCGAGATTAGGTATCATATGCGATACGCTAATACAAGATTACAATCTAATGAACGATAAGTACACATCCACCAACAAATAATAATAAAGAGCTCAACTGCATAAGAACCATCAAGCAATAGAACAAGGATGTCAAATATCAAATGGTAAAGAATCACTACCACCCATCTATGTGGAACTATAAAATCCCACCCCACCGTGCTAAGGAAATAACAATAGACCCCACTCGGATATCCAAAACCAAAGAAGGAAGTAACCACTAAGAAAGGGGATCCTAATAGCTCTCTAAATCTAGGTGTACTACACATAATGAAAGGTAAATCTCACTAATCTAGAGGCAACCGACACACATAAGAAATCTAGGCTATATATAGGAAGGTGTCATCATGTATGTCTAACCCTTAAGTTTTGTCCTAGTAATCCCAATGGATACCGACCATACACAGTATCAATGACCTCTAAAATAGACAAAGTCACTAACTATGCAAGATACACACCCCTCAAGGTGGAAAGAATCATCCCATCCTCCATCATATCCTATAGTAGCACTCAAGCATGGGTGAGGAAAACACATTTATTAATTCATTTTAAGATCTCTCAGTTGCACATTATATTTTCACTTATTAAGATTACTTACAATAAGTGATCCTAGTATCCACTTGCGGGCCCCAACACTATTTGCAAGCCACCCAATGCTACAGAACTAGGTAACCTACCCTAGGCTCATAGATCCTATATAGATCTAGCATAAGTTCAAAATACAAGTATACCCAATCTAGTTCCCCACACATAACAGGAATGATTACAAGGATATACACTCTCAGATAGCATAATCAATATGGCTCATATGGTTAGTTTAGGGTAATAATACAATGCACACACATCACATCATAGAACATAATTAAAATTCAACCACCAGCTTCTATATTCTTCCTAGGGCACTCTAAATCCCAGATACCCATACCATAGAAGAAAAATCACTCATGGAAAGAAACATCAATTACACTATGCAGAAACAATAGTAGGTCATTTCACATTTAAAAACTAGAGATGATATAAGTAGCTCCCAACAGTAGAACACTATTCATCTAAAAGCATATGATTCAATAGTTAATCAAATTAACCAAATCAATCGATTCTATGTTACATTCCTTATAGTTTTCAAATCGATAATAATTATCACTTTAAAAATGAGCACATATAATTTTACCATAAACTATCTAAGAAATGAAATAAAACATAACTAACACGTATATCAACAATTCATATACATGTACAATCCGGTTGAAAAATTATTAGGTTAACTAATAAATTAATTACCTAACAATCTAAACCATAACCGAAGATATTTAATAAATCTAGTAAACCATTTAATAGTTTAAATTAAAACTTTATTAAAGAAATTCATTAATAAAGTAATAACCTTAACTAAGAAATGATTTAAAAACATATTATAAAAAAAACATATTAAATAAATTAATTTAATTAAACTAGGTTAATAACCAATAATTTTTAAAAAAATTTAAATAAATTATGTTTTAAATAAACTAAAAAAAACATTTAACAAATTTAATTTAATATTAAAAATTTGAAAACAAAATTTAAAAAAAACAAAAAAAAAACCTTTAAACAAAATTCATGGTGGAGAGTGGGTCCCACATGCCCCCCCAATATGCTGCAACTGAAGCGGCCGCTCCGGCTGCCTACAATAGTCCAGACTGTCGTGGCAGCCTGACTGCTAAGGCAGCTGTGTTGCCTTATGGCAGCGCGGTCTGTCATGGCAGTCGTGCTGCTACACAGCAGCCCCCGGGCTGCGTGACTTGCGCTGCCACTTACGAGGGTAGGTGGGGTTGGGACCCACTTCCTCTAATCAACTTAATTTTACTTCTTTTTTTTTCAAATTTAAAAAAAAAAATGTTTTCACTTTTTGGTTTTCAATTTTATTTTATTTTATTTCTAATAATTTTTTTGAAAACGGAAATTGACAATTGACTTTTCCTTTTTTTGTTTTATCCTCTCATTCTTTGTCTTTTCTCGAACTCTTTTTTTTTTACTAGTGAACAAATTTCTTGTCTGTATTTTTGGAGAGATGTGTTGATTTTTGATCTATTTAATTTTTCCAAAAGAGATTTTTTTCAAAAGCCATCTATTTTTTTGCACTATAGTCCTACTATAGTCTAGTTTAATTTTTCTAATTTAGAGGACTTCCTCAAGGTATTTTCCTACAAAATTTTAACAACATAACCCTATGATACCAAGTAATGTTTTTTCCTAATAACAATAGATCTAGGGTTTTTCTAAATACCCATTTCAACAAAAACATTCTATAACTCATAATATATGCAATAAGATTTACCAAGCACAAAGAAAATAGATTTTCTACAAAATCAAAATTAACAAAGGGTTTTCAAATCCTACCTCAAATTCAATACAAATTTGATAATTAAGCCCTTTGAGAAATGAAGAATCTCAAAGCTCTCCTAACTTGAATATGATAGTAGATGTAGAACCATGAAGCCTCGAGAGCAAGGATCTCCACAATTCTTCCAAGCTTCTCTCAAAAACCTGTTATCTTCAAATGACAAGAGAACTCCCTTAAAGAGATTAAACTTCCACCTTTCATGCAATCCCAAAATAGACACTTCACTCAACTTAGTTAACTCAACCTCCAAAATTGAAAGAAAATCCTAATTATTAATTTAAAATATCTTTTAATTGTGCAACTCAACTTTGGCTCTTAAAAGCAATTTGTATTGTGAATTCAAATTCTAATTTCAATAATTACAATGCACAAGTAATTAATTAAATAATATATTAAAAAGATTAAATATTTAAAGCATAATTTTATCCATGCAATTAAATATTTAATTATTTAATAAGGCAAAAAAGCTAAAATAACTCTAATTTCAAATTAAATATTTAAATAAATCTAAATATTCAATATTTGAAGTTTAATTAATTTTCTCAATTAAACATAGGTATTTAATTAATTTTAATTAATTAAATACCCTATATTTTAATATTTAATTCCAAAATAATTAATTCAATAAATAACATGATAATTCACACAATATCAATATACTTAACTGAAATCAACCAAAATAAACTCAAACACACACAAGGATGAGATCCACGAATTTACGTCAACTAGATGAATTCAGGTAGGGTAGACAAACTGATAATCATCCAATCATAGGACAATTAGGCTTAGTGTAGGGTTTCGGGTTTGAGTGTATGCCACATCAAATACCCCAAGAAGTACATCAACACATATGCTAACCATAGACATGCAAGTTGTTGGGACTGAAAAAAATAGTAAGGGTTTTTGAAGTACCATTTTAAAATTTTGCATTTTGACCCCCTAGAGTGCTTTTTGAGCTTATTTGCCCTGATGAAATTCTGAGGTCTACCATGCATGTCAAGTGCTAATCACCTTTGTTTTGAAATTTGAAGACATCTCAGTTCGTTAGTTTCAAGTTTCAAGTTATTTCGTGATGTCTTGTTTTAGGCACTTGTCAAAATCTGCATTTATGCGTAAGTGTCAATCTGTTGTAATAGGCCTAGTTTTCCTTTGCATATCTTGCACCCAAAAATGTTTCATGACTCACCACTTTGGGGATGTTTAGTATGCATATAAAAGAACTTATATTTCAAATCCCAAGTCATTTCGATATGTTTTGACTAGTTTTCAAACCCCTCAAAGTTGGTAGTTTGTTGTTGTCATGCATTGTGTAATTGATCAGAATTCTAAGTACGCCTGTTTGACTGACTATAACTTTTGACCTTATGACCTAATTGAAAAAATTCCTCTTGTACTCCAATGCAGAGGTAAAATACTTCTTAATCCTCCGTCTTCAAGTCACAACAAGTCCATTTGGTCAGTTTGCTAAGCCCTTTCCATTTGCAGTTTCTATTAGTGTGCCAAACTGTCAAATGCAGATTTCTGAATGACCTACTTTGAGGTCTTACAATTTTACACCCGGTTGAATGGAATGGATAAATGAATGCAACCTTGTATTCTAGGCATGGAAATGTGCTATCCTGACAATTTTCAAGCCATGATGAATCCGTTTGTCCAATTTGCCAATCCAATTCCGTTTGCAGTTTCTAACAATTTGATGCAGATCAGTTGCACTGTTTGGTCAAAGGCCCTATTTGCGAGGTTATATCTTGAATACCATGATTGGTCAAATCAAGCGAATGGTTGCCCTAAATTATAGACAAAATTTACTTCAAGTTTTTCAGGTCTCAGATCCTGAGGGTTTTGTTTGCACACTTTCCAAGTTTCTTTCCATTTGCAGAAATCGGTATTCCTTATGTTTTCAGTTTTTTGCATTTCCAAGTGGCTACTTTTGAGGGGTTTCCAAATGTGCCTAGATGATTTTCAAGAGGTGCCCTTCTAGATCCATATTCTCCATATAGCACACTTCCAATATCCAGAGGTTTGAATTCTCAGGAGATCTTTTGACATATTTTCAAAGCCGAAACCAAATGCAGTTCATCGCTCTTGGATAGGGTAATTTGCAGAATTGTTGAAAAGAGGCAACTTGGGTGATTAAAATCTTTTCACCTATTGGGTTCCATCAGATGTCGCTTTGCAGTATGGAATAATGTTGACCATGGAAGGTGTGTGCCCGGTGCCACATTCCGGTTACTTGTTTTTGTCAGTTTTTAAGGCTAGTTCCAGAGGCTAGTTGCCATAAATGAGATTGCTTTGCACTAGTGACAAGAGTGATTATAAATTTCGTTAGTCTGATGCTTTGCAGTTTGATTCCAATTTTTTTTATACTTAAGATGAGAAAGCTTAATTAAATGCACATGAGCTTAGTATTTCATTCCAATTTGATACCTTTGGAGTTACAGCTAGACAGATGGCTCAGAAAATTGTTGAAAAGGAACATAAAGTGAAGCCCTTTGCTATCCCTGGCCCTATTCTAGATGAATTAATTATTCCTTCTGAAAAATCTATTGGTGTGAAATTGTTGGTTGATGACGTGGATATTTTTAAGGGCATTAGCTTGAAGCTTCTGGTGATGGAACAACTTCTGAAGGAACGTGAAGATTTAGTTGGTAAAGTAGTTTTGGTGCAAATTCTCAATCTTGCACGTGGACGAGGTAAGGATGTTACTAAGGTATAGACAAAGATTTTGATCACAACTAAAAAGATGAATGAGATCTATGGGAAAGATGGGTACCAGCCTATTGAATTGGTGGGAAGATATGTTCCTTTATATGAAAGGATTGCATTTTACACTATTGTTGAATATTGTGTTGTAGCGGCAGTTCGAGATGGTATGAATCTTATTGCATATGAATACATTGTTTGTCAACAAGGCACTTCAGAATAGGATACCAGCGTGGAGGACAGAGCTTGAATTGTAGTTGGCAGGTATAATACCATTTGTCTATGCTAGAAATGGGTGGAGAAGCCCAGGCCAAGAAAAGCTAAAAACACTACAATCAAATGCATTGGCCAGTGTAAAGCCAAATTCCACAATCTCTACCGGCAACCTCCCTGGCCGTACCAAAATGGGAACGCAATGGCATCTTTCTAAGGAAGAAACAACAGAAGCCATGCATAGACAGAAGACATATATAAATCATTAAAAACATGAACAAAATGCATGTTGCGCAAGGAAGTAAGGAATAACTTGCAAAATACATAATGAATCCAACGTGGAGGTAAATTTCAAGCTAGTGAAATTTGCAGGTGTAAAGTCAGATCTCACAACCTTTGCCAACAGTGAGCCCACGCCAAACATTGAATTGGAGAAGGTTGCGCCAATTTGGGGGCTATCAAAATGTTTTAAAAATTTTAGAAACTTCAGAGAAAATATAATCGGTTGATGTAAAGCCAAACTCCACTACCTTCACCAGCATCCACCCTGCCAATGCAAACGTGGAAGTAAAGACAAGGCATGATGACTGTTTGAAAGGATACCTCAAAGAAATTTGTTGATAAGGCTGTAGAAACTTTCAAGCTAATGCAATCGGCTGGTGTAGAGCCAAATTCCACAGCAAATAAGGAGGAAGATATTTGATGCAGGAGATAGGAAGTAGATTGCAGAAACCAAATGCAAAATAGCTTGCGCTAAGTGAAGGGAGTCATCGCTAATGGAAAATTTTTAAATCCTTTTCAAATGCAAAATGTGGAAACAAAGATCTGCGCTGAAAAAGGGTGGAGAAGCCCAGGCAAATCAAAGTTAAAAACAGTTCAAACAAAGCAATGCAAAATCGCAAGTGTAGAGCCAATTCCGCAATCTTTCCCAACATGCTTGCTTGTCTGCATAGACTACTGGAGGAGAGGAAGAAGACTTTCCAAAGAAGTTCAAAACAAATGCAATGGAATGATATCCATGCAGCATAAGAAAGACTTTATGATGCTAAAAAATAGCAAGCACATCTGTCAAGAGGCTGCGCAGGGGATGTAATTGATATGGGAGTAGTTTCATTAAAAACTTTCATTGCAAATTTCACCGTGTTTTGGTATACAGCCAGTGTATGGTATTACATTAAACAATTTGCAGTTGAAATAGCAAACTCATGATTTGAAATCAAAGATACCTGTGCCAAAGGTAAGAAGGCAACTGTCTTTGCCAAATCTAATTTTGCAGAGGGAAATGTTGCTCAAGGGAGTTGGAGTCCAGAATGTTGCGCAATTTCTTCTAATGTGCTTTCATTAAGACTTCCAAACAATTACAAATTGCTAAGATTTGTGTAGAAGACTGAAGAGACCAGCGCAGCAAGTTGCAAGTCAAAGACATGAAGAAAATTGAGCATTTCCAGGCATTTTGTGCACATGCAATAAAAATGTTTGATCCCACATGCATAGTGCACCGGTCGTATTTAGGCTTTATATAGTAAATGACTTAGTATGTAATGTGAAGTGAAAAGGAAGGAAGTCCATGGTGGGCCTCTTGGCCGATTGAAAGGCTCAGTACATGCGGTGGGCCCCACCCTAATTTTGGTCAAAAATGCATAAAGCTTTAAAAAACTCTCAAAAACATTATCCCAAAAGCACAAATGACAAGTGGTGCCCAGTTGGCACCCAGTGGATATTCAGTGAATCAGAGGATGCCACGTGGTGCCCAGTAGGTGTCAAGTGGTGCAAGTGCAGTGCAGTTCAAAAGCACCAATCAGAAATTGACACGTGGTGCCAAGTGGACTTGCAAACCAATCGGAGGGTGACACTTGGCGCATTCTGGTCAGATGTGCAGATTTCATAATAATTTTTATTTTGAAATTCTTTCAACAAGTGGTTAAAGAGTGAGCATCTTCCACAAAATCCAAGGGTTTGCTTGTTGGCTTAATGGAAAGATGCACACTATCTACCCATTAAGCAAATAAGCCCTTGTGACAAGTGTCACATTCTGGTTCATCCCAGGGAAATAATGAATTAATTGAAATAATCAATTAAATTCATCACAAAAGGCAGTGGCTTAAAAAGTGAGCATCTTCCACAAGATCCAAGGGCTCGCTTAATGGCTTAATGGAAAGATGCACACCATCTAACCAATAAGCCATTAAGCCTTGGTGACAAGTGTCACAATGAGGTAAAATCTGGAAAAGGTAAAGTATTACAGTTAAATTCGTCTCATTTCAATAGTTCAACTATTGAAAAACAATTAAATTTAAATGCAAATATTTAAAACTTCAAAACTAGAAATTTGCACGGGAAAGCAAGTTTGAATTAAACTTTCAAAGGGCAAATCTTGTCCAAACTATGGAGTGTCATATGTTGCCGGAAAGGTCTCAGAGTGAAGAAGATGATATTGTAGGCCAATTGAAGGAAAATCAAATTAGATTTTTGCAATTTTAGTTTGAGTAGTTGCAGATATTTTTGGGAAGCAGACAGGTGTCGGTGATGAATTTTGTTTTTTCCTTTCTCCTATATTTGGTTTTTTCTCCACTGTAACTGAGGACGGTGAAAATTATGCTGTTGGGCAGTATTCTGGCTTTTGAGCTTTATTTCTTTGTGTTCATGGTTTTGCAATGTTCAATTCCAGATGAACTTCAATAAAGAATGATGGAATCCCTTTTCAAATATCTGTCTGATGTCTTTGTATTCTTGGTGTTAATTCTTGTGTATTAATCTGTAAGGAATGTTGATGCACCAGTTACAAGGTAGCTGTGGTTTTGTTTTTTGAGTTTCTTTCAAGGAGAGATTAAATCTTGAATGCAATTTCTGAGAATTGAATGTCTGTATATGAATTTGATGCCCAGATATTGAAATGAGAAGAATGGATTGTAAGGCATTTCATTCAGGTTATTTGAGTTTGAAGTTGGGGTTTTCTGGGAATGCATATTTGTTTGACTTTGTTGCCCAATAGATAAGGCACTGGTCCTTTACTGGTTACCCAGTTTCATCATCAATCATTTAAAATCAAACCATTTTCCCTTTCCTATTTAAGAGCAGAATTGTGTACAAGTTGCATTGAATAATGCAAATATGTTTGGTGATTCCTTGTAGAAGTGAATCTGATAGGTTAGCCTGCCTGAGCCTCCGGGTTTGAAGAGAAGAAGGGTGAATATCCTTATTATCACATTGGCCATTTTCCTAGTTCTTAGCAGATCATGTAGGTGGGATCCTGCATAAGATTGGTTGAGTTGAACTCCCATATCTTGTAAGTCTGAGAAATATCCACTACTTTTCATGTCTGCATAAAAGGTCTTAGTGAGAAAGTGTTTATGTATGTAGATTTAGTATGTTTTAGGTGCACCTGCCTAAGTGTGTGGAACTCGAAGCAGAAGGAGGATCAAATCCTCATCAATCAGCCTTTCCTTGCCCCTCAATTTGTATGAAGAAGTGGATTCATGTGAGTTGGACTAAGATCCCCAAGTTTAGTTTGCATATTCTCTTTTAGAACTGAATGATACAAGAAAAAGAGCTAACAAAATGACGACTCTGCTAGGGAATAAGATGCAAAAATCTTGTTGAAGAAATCAGAATCCCTAGTATTTTAAAAGTTAAATCAAGTTTCAGTTGAGTTTTCCCATCCGAGTCGCACTAACAAAATGGTGACTCTGCTGGGGATAATGTTATTTAAAGATCATATTTAAAAGGTATCCCAGAATCTGGATGCAGACAAGTATTCATAATGACCAGAGAAAGATTTTTGCCCATCTGAGTCGCACTAACAAAATGGTGACTCTACTGGGGAATAAGATGCAAAAATCTTGTTGAAGAAATCAGAATCCCTGGTATTTTAAAAGTTAAATCAAGTTTCAGTTGAGTTTTCCCATCTGAGTCGCACTAACAAAATGGTGACTCTACTGGGGAAGAAAATGGATGTTTGTAAAGTCTGTAATGACTAATTGTTCATTATCCATTTTTGGACTAGGTTATGAATCTTAATCCCATGCTTGTTGTGGGTGGCGAATCTATTTGAATTTGGAGAATCCTGGTTGTTTTGTGCCAGTGTAATTTGTGATTATCAGTTGTGATTTGATGTTTAAGATCAGCAAGTTTAAGACATTTATTTCTTTGCTTGGCTGAACCAATATCCAAATCTGATCAAGAAAGAGTGTCAAGAAAAAGAATTTGAAATTCATTTCAGATCTTTAAGAAAGGTATCCTGGACAGTGTGTTTTTATTCAAGCAGCGAAAGGAAGAAAAAGATTGTGTGACTTTGCTGGTTAGAATGAACTCAGAATTGAAAAGAATTTGGCAAATAGCTTTTGCTGTTTGAAAATTCTTCTCTGCAAGGAGATGGAAACTCTACGAAGAAAGAAACTGATAAAGCTACCCAAAAGGCTTTGAATCTACAGTGTTTCAAGTCAAGAAGCAAAAAGAGTAGCTGCTGCAAATTTTATCCAGGTAATCCTCTTATTTGTTGAAAAGAAAAGTCCCTTCATAAGTGAATGAGTCACTAAGAAAAGGGAAAGAGATTGAAAGTTTTGTCATATTTCTGGGTTGAGATTCTCAGTTATTAAAATCAAAAATATGCTATGGTTTCATGAAAGAAGTGATGGTTTTGAAATCAGATAGAAATCTTTTTCAAGAATGGAATGTATTGTTGAATAAATAGTTCAAATGGAAATTCCAACTCTCATGGAGGGAGATATGTTTTCTAGATCTAAAATTCACAAGCAAGATCTTGAAATTGCTAGTAGAAAAGTGAATATTGCATTAATAGATCAAGAGATCCAAGAAAAGGCCCTATTGATTTTGAGAGAAAGGGTAGGAGATAGAAAAAAGGAATCAACATATTCATTTTATCAAAGGTTTTCTAGTACAGTTGATAAGCTTATAGCTAATATTGACTTTCCAGAATTAGAGTGGGTGCAATTATTTCTAGAGCTTTGTGTGCTAGAATCGCTTGATTGGTCAGCATCTCTTAGAGAAGAGGCATCTGAACGTGTTAAAAGATGGA